>CABHPR010153343.1:0-41895 GCA_902168415.1 Peromyscus melanophrys
AGCATGTCTATGACATTATACACATGCTAATACTGTGCTATAATAATTTTCCTTAATTATTCTTTACTTGATAATCTATTCAATCTGTCTTTGTATGTGCAATTAGTTATTAATAGTGCAATCATCCCTTGGTATTCTGGGAGGTTTTGTTCCAGAACCTCATGGATTCCAAAGTCTGTTGCTGCTCATGTCTTTTATGTAAAGTGTTGTAGTATTGACGTATGACTTCTGTACATCTTCCTGTATACTCTAAGACATCCCAGATCGCACGCAATACCTAGAATGAATTGGAAACTATGCAAACTCTTATACTGCATTGTCCAGGACACAGTGATAAGAAAATGGTCTGTGCATATTTGATTCTGATAGCTTTTCTCAAATATTCTTTATATGAAGTTGGCTGAACCATGATTGTGGAACCTGTGGAAACAGAGTACTAGCTGCATTCATTTTAATGGGCTTCAAACCATGTGTATGCTGGGAAGGAATTTCTACGTGTAGATAAGAGGTAAAGTCTGGCTGATTTTATGACTTACCAACAAACAGACTCCTCTGCTTAGTCTCAGGTGCTCTGAGTAGAAGACTACAACATTATATATAAACCTTTATTTACATAATGTGCTGGGCCAGGCAGAGCAACTTCCTCCCTAATAAATTACTAATTAATAGCATTTTACATATGTCCACAGTAACTTCCTGTCAAATTGTGCTGCCATTAGTCTCTATTTGCAAATGCAAGCATTAATAATCAAAACAATATTAATGACTACTTCATGACTAATATTTACTAAGTTCTTACAATGTGTGCAAAACACATGAAGTTATACATACATGCTTTCAATTTGTCCTTTCAAATCTACAGCCTGGTCAGTTCTAAGAGTCACCACCATTCTATGTACGAGTAATGAAAGATCAGATAGGAGGGATAGACATGGCCAAGGTGCAAGCATTACACCAGAGCTCATTCTATCCCAGGGACCTGACTCCACAGTCCTGAGCCTTCCCCATCTCACTGAACAGTACACCAGCCCTGAGCTTCCCCATCTCGCTGAACAGTACACCAGCCCTGAGCCTCCCCATCTCACTGAACAGTACACCAGCATCAATTAGTGAAGTGCCAGACATACTATGGAGGCTTAGACCAACATCCCCTTTATTAAGTTTCTACTGGTCCATGAAATAGTGCTTTCTCTGCAGGCATCTAACTCACTCTCCTTCAGGAAGCCTAGCTCTACCTACTCATTTGTTTGCTAGGTTCTCCAAGCACAGTTTCAATAGCAATGCAGGCTACTACCCTAAGGATTCTATTTCACAGAAGAAACAATTATCAAAATATAGTGCCACAGGTTATGCAGCAGCAAACTGCTGTAGGCAGTCGGAGTGGCCCAAACCAAGGTGCTCATCGGTGAAAAACTTCATACAGAATTATTTACTCTCAAACTTGATTTACAGAAATAGTCACTGCATAGTGGTATCAGTAGTGCTACTCTTCACTGTGTGACTTCTAATGTATATTACAAAAATTAGCAATACTGTTTAGGGGCCCGTTTGACAAGAAAAACTTCTGTTACCAGAAGTATTCATTTTTAAATTTAAAAAAAAATATTTGAATTTATTCCTGGGGAATTTCAAACCTGTATACATGTATTTTGATCATATTCACCTCTAGACCTCCATCTACCTCTTGTATCCACTGTCCACACCCACTTTTTAACTCCCAGCATTTGTTTTATTAATACCACACTTAGTCCAAGTAGTGCCTACCATATGTGCATGGGTGTGGGCCTTGTGCAGGGGAAGGTCAACTTACTAGGAGCCACAACCTTGGAGAAAAGTGAGTCTCCGTCCTCAGCAGCCATCTGTCTTCAGTAGCTCCTCAGTGAAGGCTGGGGCCTTGTATTCCCCTCCCACATTCATGCTGATTGCTGACTGGCTTCATCTTGTGCAGATCCCCTGTCCCATTATGCCTGAAGACACTGTTTTACAGCATTTCTCCCTGACTTCATGTTCTTATGAGCTTTCCATTCCCTCTCTGCAATATTCTCTGAGCCTTGTGGGAAGGGAGTGTAATATAGATGCTCCATTTATGGCTGAACACTCCCTGGACACTTACTCTTGAGTCTTAACTAAAGTATTTCTTTTTCCTTTTTTTGAGACAATGTCTTTCTGTGCAGCCCTGGCTGTCCTGAAACTGGCTATGTAGATCAGGCTGGCCTCGAACTCATAGACACCCACCTGCTTTTGCCCCCTGAGTGCTGGGATTAGTTATGCCACCATGTCCAGCTCTAATATATTTTTCATTCCTTTCCTGTTGATTCCATTCACACAGGCTTCCAATTCCTCCATCAAAACCAGCTTTCAGGGGAAGGAAAGTAAGTTTATATAGAAATATCAAGTTCTAGCTACAAATAAGTTGGTGAAAGAGAATATTTGGAAGATAAAACACAATGATGCAAAGTTATTATTAGTGCTTTTCTTTTAAATGTCACTAAATTTCAATGTTTATTTCTATAAAACAGCAATATTTTAGCTCAGAACTTAATACAAGAGTAATATATTTTCATAGCTTATTATAAAATATTCTGTTATATTAACATTTATAGAATAATAAATATAAATTCAAGATATCTCAAAGATATGGTCTTTATTATGAATTGATTTATAGGATAAGTTAAAGATGACTAAATTTGGCTGGGTTATAACACTGTATTTTCAAGAATTATTTAACTTACATTCTGAAAAATTTTAAGACCCAGAAAATGTTAAACTCTAGTGACATTTATGGCTATTAAACCATGATAAACATAAATTTTTAGTTTTATAAAAATGTTTTGGTTTAAAATTGCAAAGACATTTTAAATTATTCTTTAAAAATAATTTCATTTAGTTTTTGAAAGAAAAAATTGCTTTAATCACATGACCTAGCACCTTCTGATCCACATTTTCTTCCTTTAAAACTCATTTTCTAAGGCATTCCTTCATTTGCCTGAGCATAAATGTGTTTGTGCATCCCCCTTTACATTTCTCTAAAACGTTTCAATGGATCTCCTTAATCATTTGCATTCCAAAAACACACTAATTTGAGTATAATGTTTTTATCTTAGATAAGTTACATTTTCCTTTAATAAGAAAATCATTTTAATTCTCCAAGTAAGTTTGACTCTTTTGATAATGTTTTCTTTTACTAGCCAAAGACATTCATTATTAGAATTTTGTGGTGATATTGTGTTCCCCAAAAATATTGTGCACTCTAATAAACTTATCTGGGGTCAGAGAACAGAACAGCCACTAGACATAAAGGCCAGAAAATGGTGGCACACACACCTTTAATCCTGTCACTTGGGAGGCAGAGATCCATACGGATCTCTGTGACTTTAAAGCCACACTGGAAACAGCCAGGCTTGGTCACTCAGGCCTTTAATCCCAGGAATTGAGCCTTTAATCCCAGGAAGTGATGGCAGGAAGCAGAAAGGTATTTAAGGTGTGAGGACAAGGAACTAGAGCCTGGTTAAGCTTTTAGGCTTTTGAGCAGCACAGTTCAGCTGAGATTCATTCTGGATGAGGACTCAGAGATTTCCAGTCTGAGGAAACAGGATCAGCTGAGGAATTGGCAAGGTGAGGAAGCTGTGGCTTGTTCTGCTTCTCTGATCTTCCAGCATTCACCCCAATACCTGGTTTCAGGTTTGTTTTTATTAATAAGACTCTTTAATATTCATGCTACAGTATTTGAAAGAGTCTATTTACATCATCTGACTTCATGTTACTTACATATTTTGTAAATATATTTTTTTATGTCACAGAAACAGAAAAGCCTGAAAAATGGAATTTGTAATTCACTTGAAGCACCTGTGAAACACCAACATCTCCCACCAGGAATGGCCTCCAAACATGGGGATCTAGGTCCAAGTTCCACAGTGTTTCTTCTCTGCAGTCTTTATTACCAAATTTAAAACGTCTGCATCCAGTGTTTGTAATTCAATAGAAAATTCCAGTTCTCCATTTTAGAGTGTCACCAATGCTGTGAATATTATGGTTAGTCAGTCTGTCTTTTCAGTGAAGAGACATTTCAGGCAAAGGTGCTTGACATGCACATTGACAGCAAATTAAAAAAAAAAAAAAGAAAACCAGGCCTGTGACCTCCATGTGGTGACAGCCATCTTTCCCCAATCCTCCTCAGACGGGGCTTCCACATATCCCTCCCTGTGCTTTGCTCCCCTTTTTCTGCTTTTCATCACCTCAAACTGTTTGTTTAAAAGAAATGTCCACATAGCATACAACCTTGCAAACACGCAATTCCATTACTGCAGTTTCAACGGATTCAAACAGAATACACACATTCTTTTCAAAGGATGCCATTAATCTCGGAGTACCAACATGTATAATTCATCAAAAAGCCCTTAATGCCCTTTAAATCACCCAAAACTTTATAAATAACATTAAATCCATTTTAAATTTTACTTCTAACCACACAGTCAAAACGGCAATTAGCATTTTTTAAACTGAAATGGAGTTTAAGATAAAATCTTAGTATCTTTGAATGGAACACAGCCAGGTTTTAACTGAAAGTTTTTATTGATATGATCACATAAATGCAACAAATTAATTATGGAACCTTAGCTTCTCATTTATTTTGCATTCAATATTATATAGTCTTAAAATAGTGTGATTTGTTAAAAACATTCTAGTTTACTCTGGAACCAGCTCTTTTGTCTAATGTTTCTGAGGGAAACTCTCAAGAGCTAAACTATTCAATATGGCAGCTACTAGCCACACATGACTGTTAGCCCTGGAACATGGCTACCAAAGATTGGCATAAAACACACAGATCTTCAAGAGTCAACATGAGAAGGAACATACATCATCTCAATAAATTTTATAATGACTATAAATCAGTGCTTTTGTATACTGAGTTAATGTATTATCATAAGTACTTTGGCCTATTTCTTTTTACATTTTAATGTGGCTCATAGAAAAACTGTAATTATGAAGTGCTCACATGCTATTTCTTCCAGAGAGCACAAATTCAGTCTCTAAGTCTTATTTATTTATTCATTTATTTATTCATTTATTTATTTGACTCATCCTACAAATGGCGATCATTCAGTTACTCTGGCCCCATTCTATCTTCTAGGTTTTTCCACGTCTCTAAGATTTTAGGATTACTTTTACAAAAATCATTTAGCATTTACCTTTTACATGTTCACCATTTCACTGAAACAGCTGTCCTGGGGGTAACCAATGACCTGAGCTGCCAAATACACCTGACAATGCCAAGTCCTCATCTTACACAGTCCTCCCTCCTCAAATATGCTTTTTCTTAGGCTGCTAGGATACCCTTCCGTCCCACTTCTTTACCATTCTTTTGCCTGCCAAACCAGTCTCCCATGCTTAAACATAACTTAGACATCAGAAAGATCTAGAGCCCACTAGTGCCTAGCAAATGGTCACTCTCCTACTATAACAGTGAAAAAATGGTAAAGAAGATACAGGGCAGCAGGAAACTATGCCTGACGACCCAGAGGGGTGGGGGATGAGAACATCAGTGTAACATGTGAGTCACTGTGAGAAGCTCTGGTACTGGATGTTTATGGAGGAGATACAGGGAAGGACAGAGGAGAGAAACAGAGGGAGGATTGAGAAAGATGGACATCATATGCAGGTTCAATCATATATGCACATATGTACAATGCACATGTGTATATATAGAATCCGTACATATACATATACACACAAATATAAAGATGTCAGCAGCACTTTCCACAACACATTCAAATTCTACATTGACTTTCTGTTTTCCTGTTACACATTTAATCTATTTATTTGTTTGTTTGTTTGTTTATTTATTGGTCTCTTTGAGATAGGGTCTTACTATGTAGCCCTGCTGCCCTGGAAACTCACTGTGTAGACTTGGAACTCAAGGACCTGCCCACCTCTGGAATGCTGGGATTAAGCATATATGCCACCACACCCACTTTACAGTCTAATATAAATAGAAAAAAAAAAAGACGCCTACCAAACTGCATAAAACTGGTGTAATTTAAATGTCCACTTATTTTCCTGCCTTTGACTTCAACTTGGAATAGTTTATTTAAAAAAAGTGCTTGTGTCCATCTGCATATATGAGAACCAGTGACTGATGTGGAAGTAGATCTATTTCTAGGAATTTCTTTTCTTCTTGTAGCCCAGCAAAGGCATCTATCAATCAACACAAATCACTCCTTGGCAGAGACTCCCTTCTGTTCATCACAGGCTGCCGAGAGCCAGTTCCCACATGGTGCTCCGCTGATTCTCCCTTCACCTAAGTCCCCATCAGTACACATTCACTAGAAAAAAGAGTTAACCTAAGTGAAAGGGACACGATCGCTACACTTCAAGCTTGACCACAGAGTGTGGACGGAAAGGTGAGTCACACAAAATTCCATCAGCTCTTTAAAGAAGATGGGATGTCTTATACTAATAAAGTAACCTGGAGATATAGTTCCGAGAAGTATGTGGCTGGATTTCAATGAGATACAGGGAAGCATTTACTGCACTGAGCAAGCATCTCTTATAAAGCAATATTAGAATCTGTCTGCTGAAAATATTTGCGTTATTTTGAACACTGATTAAAACATTTTGTGCAGGCTCCAGCGCCGGAGTGCTATATACTATGCAGGACCCACTGTGGCACTTGGCAGAAAATAAATCATCCAGCTCTAAAATCTGCTGTGGTTGCTGTCCTCATTACAGAGACCTTGCACACAGCATACAAAAACATCTATAATGTTTACAGCACCTGGATGCCTGCACTATTAAACATCAATACAATCTGTGTTCATATCATCTCCATGCTAATCAGATCGATTACTACTGATATAGTGTCTTGTCACAGTATCGCAATACTAATCAAACAAATGGAGCCATGCAGAGATGATTCAGATATATAGATATTTAATAGCACACTGTAAAAAAAGGAAAGGGCTCAAAAGAAACACACAAGGGGTGACTGGGTCATGGGCCGGCTGACTTCTCATCGAGTCCTGGGTGGTAATGCTGTAATTTTGTCAGCAGCCATTAGAAGGGGGAATATAATACAGTCTGATGCCATAAAGTGGACTTGAAAGGGAAATGAGATTGCTACAGCCACTTTGCGTGGAAGAGGTAATTAGCTGCACAGGTAATTAGATACAGATTTGGAGAATACCCTGGTGGAGGCCAGGGAAGATGGCAAGAGATAACATCTCTTGCCTGTTGAAAAGGATCGATATCACAGTTGTTTCCCCTACAGAACAATGTCCCTATCCAAAACAATATCCTCCAAACAGCCAAGATCCTATAATCGGGCATGAGAGAGCACTGTCACTTAATAACATGAATGAGGGGTGGAGATGTGTGGTGGGCGGAGCAGAGACATGCGTCCTCTTCACTGTAGCTAGTAGGCCTGAGGCCATGGCCACAGCGGAGTCTATTGCCCTTCCCGGTTGAGCATGTCTCCTGGTTTTCTTCAGCTAATTTCATTTATAGCCAAATTCCCAGGCAAGGATAATTATGGGGTAAATTCACTGACAGTACCCTAATCATGGAAAATCCATTAAAATTCTTTACATACGGCCCAATGAGTTTAGTATGTGTCTGTTGTACACACATGTTTATCTATCAGTTGAGATACTCCCACCACTGGATGAGGGAGGAAGCCAAAAAAGAAACAAAAAAAAAACAAAAACAAAAAAACAAACAAAAAACAAAAACAAAAACTAAACAAAACACTGTCTACAGACTGAAATTTTTTTCCTATTGCTAGGAAAGCAGGAGAGTTCTCCAACTCACTTTTGTTTGCCTGAGTAGTGTCATATTCTACTTATGCGTCCCATTAATATCTGTGAAATACTAGCTATGTGTACAGTTCTGAACAAGAGTCCAGCTGTCTGCACACTCTTGTGCCACCACAGCCAGGCATGGGGCTAGACTGGCATCTGGGAGGTGTGTGGACTGGGTCTGCCCACCTGCACAGGGAAAAGTAGAGGCAACACAGTCAATCCCGGTTCAACTGCAGGAAAAACATCCGCAGAGAACGCAAACCAGAAGCAAAACTGAACTTACGGGAGGATACAGTGTGCACTCTTTTCCCAGTAAGAAAAAGAACAAAAACAAAACAAAATCCCGGCATCACATAATCCAGAAGGCAGCAGGATCAACCATTTGGCTACCTGATCAGAATGTTTCCCACAAACACAAAAGAGTGGCTGATAGGAAATCAATGGGTCAGTCCAATGAGAAGTGATTTTCAGCGGTGTTACTGTTAGAGTTCTAGCATCTTCCACTTTCCCTTCACCACCTCTGCCGATTTTGTGGGACCAGACGTGGCTAGTTGGAAATGGCCTCACCATTCTGGTGCTGTAAATGATCATTATGGTATGCTCAACGAGGCCAGCTCACTACTGGAAACCATTAGACATGAGGGTGAACTTAGTCAACACATACTCACTTTTTGATCAAGTTGTTCATTCTGTTCCCTTCTATTCTGTTTCTCTATAAGATGGCAGAGGGCTATGTCCATCTCTGTGGCCTTGAATAAGCACATTGACAAGAAGGACTTTGTGGATACTACAAGTCACAGAGTGCCCATGTTCTGCTTGCCTTGATGCTCCCTGGTCATGTCTAGACAACAGAGACACACTGATATTGGGCTCTGGCCCTTGCCCATTATGCAGTTGCTGTTGCTCATGAAGGGAGGCAGCACACATCACCGTGGTCTCATGTGGGGGAAGAAAAAATACCAACTGCCTTAGTATCTGGCAGTCTCTGAACACCTTTAGTGTGTTTTCTTCTTAGGAATATAGGAAGTGCCCATTGATAAAGGAGAAAAGAAGACTTTAAAAGAAGATAAACTTGACTGGCAGAAAAGATGTGGAACAAGAGAGCTGGTGTGTTCAGCTCTGGACTACAGTGGTTCTGCAGAGCAGGAATTTATGGAAAGTAAATCTACAATAGCTAGGAGGCAAAATGGAAGAGAAACAGGGCAGACTCAGGGCTTCCTTAAATGTGGGGAACATCTCTGGAAGCAGAGGTGTTGCTCTCTAAGAGTCTGGAGATGCATCATGCATTATACACTCTTACTGGCATGACTGTCTTCTACTGGTTTTATTACATGGGGAATAAACTATTATGTGTGTATTTCTTCATTTTATGCTAACAGAATCTACCAGCCTCAAAGCTTCATGAAGTACCTGCATGCTGTCAACCCTAACCTTCCTCTGTTTTCCTTACTATTCTCCCCGATGCTTCCAAAGTTTCTATCGTGACTAAGGAGAGTCTCTCAATTACCCCTCTGCTTCCTCCACACCTGATACATGTTCTCTCTGAAACTAATTTCAAGGCCTTGCCTGTACCTTTTCTCTGTTTCTCTTCTCAAACACCTTGGTGCATCACACTTCCCACTCTGCATCAGCACCCCTGCCCTAGCCACCCAATAGCCCAGCTTTACCATCTTGGATTATATTACACTTTTTTTTTTACATGATTAACAAGGACTTCTGCCTTATCTAGAAAAGCCATTTTCCACACTTCTAAGTCCCCACTTCCTGAACAACCAGTGCTTGCTCCTATCTGTTACTGACTTGGCTTCCTCATCCTCTCATTGAAATTCCTTCCTCTCCAGGCTCACTGTTCCTCCTGGCCCTTCCGACACCATCACCCCAGGTAGAACTTTGGGCTCTGCGTACTTAGGAGTTCTCACATATTCCTCAAGGTCAGCTCAATCTTCAATTGTTTGTGAAAGAGTTTTTCTGACTACTCAACTATCAAATGTGTCCCTTTGTCACTTTCCACCAACTCCCGGAACCCAAGGGCTGTCCCTACAGTTGGGGTGACACATACACTTCCCTGCCTTACTCCTCTTTTAAGGTCTTCTATTTCCACTTAGCTTTTCAGTGTGTGCTCATTTCATATTTCCAGTTACATTATATTCTCCTTGAGGATGAGTGAACAATTTTAATCTGCTACAATGTCCAAGAGTCTAAGGACCCCTATATAAAACAGTGACCTACTCATACAATTAAACCCAAGGAAACTAGAGTCTCATATACGGCTATTGTGAATTTCTTTGCTTAGCAGTTTATAGTCATTCTCAAATAAAGTAATTTCACATTTAATACTGTGTAGTTCTTTGAGGGTTTTTGCTTTCAAAAGTTGCTATAACTAGCCAGCATGCAAAAAAGGGCTCCCAGGAGTTACTAGGCTACCATCTAGAATGAACAGCTATCACCAGTTTTCTGCACAAATTGCACACAAACAAATAATGGTCCCAGCTTCAGTAATACTTCACTAATGCATTTTAAACAAAGATATATGCAGGCAGTGAGTGACTCAGCTTCTGAAATAGGCTTAAACAAAAATAATCGCATTGTTTTAGAGTAGAAGATTGTGTTTAATTGGTAATTTGTGGGTTCTAAGATGGAAACACACCACTGTGGATTCTAATGCTCCGTTAATAAATGAATTACAGTAATATAATCCAATTACTATTCATCTCAATTGAACAGATAACTTTCTCTAAACAAAACAAAGGAAGCAAAGAGATTCAGTTTACCTATTCTCGAACAGATGGGGCCGAAAACTGGATTGGAAAAATAATGCCACTCAGCTCCGATGGATTTGATGCATAATAGTGATCCACACCCCATGGGCCTCTCAAAATACCTCAACTGCCTGCCAGATACCAGTAGTGACTGCTAGGCAGTCACAGTCATTAGGCGAAAGTCTCATCTAGAAAACATTGCCTTTGTATGCCACCCTGATGTTGAACAGACCAACTGTCTATCAACCCTCGAAGGACAAGAATATATGTGTCCTCATCTTCAATCATGCTCCAGCCTTTGAGAACATTTTCCTCTTTGGCTGTCCCAGCTAGCCTGCAATGAACTGGTTTTATAGAGCTCACTCAGCATTGCAGAGATATTACCGATTGTATTTATTTGCTTGATTTTATATGCAGCACAGACATCAATCTCAAATACTTTTAATCTCTACATCCTGCACACATAGCAGAACCAAGCAGGTCCTTCTTAATATTGAGTATTTTCTTTTGTTAAAAACCAGTGTTCGGTCTGAAGGCCATTAATCAGAGCCGTCGAGTATGAGAGAAGTAGGCAGGTTGAAGAAGGTCTCATAAAGCACGGAGAAGCACAGCACTAGCAAGCCATGCTCAGAACGTCTCTAAATGAGATCTCAGTCTTTCCAATGCTCCCTGGGTACACTGGTGCTAGACAATAGTGATGGCTCTCTTCATGCTCCATAACAGGGGTCAAATGCTTATTCTGTGGTGGATGGCATGATTGACAACAGGAATTCATAAAATGGGTTGAAAACATATGCCCTAAATTTTGCCTCTCACTTGTGAAATAGCACAATCAGCTCTGCTCCTGCATAGCCCTCTGTGGAGACAGAACCCAAGCAAGACTCACTTGAAGACTCTTACCTCTTCGATCCTTGGCCCAGCTTGGGACATGTTTTGTGGGTTTTATAAATAACGCTAAGGCTTTCCAAATTGTGGACAAAAGAAAGTTATAGAAAACTGTTTGCAATGTAACTCCTCTCTTCAGGCGGCCAAGTGCATGCTAATGCCACTGAGAAATTGAAGCAAGTTGTTGTTGGTGGTCATCATCACGATGAGAAGCTGTGTCAACACATGGCAGGCAGTTCTGAGGAGCTCAGGCAAGTCTCTCCCACAGCTATTTCTTGAACAGCCGGGAAGCTTGCTAAACTCTACTTGGGATGTGAAACTACAGTCCTAGGATAGTTGCTGCTTCACAACGTTCAACTTTAAAATCAGACACAGATGATACCAATTAGATACATGATAGATGCTACAAGATGTCCTGTAAAATAATGACCAGCTTCACCAAACTTTCTAGTCTCCATGTATTTTATGGCAATCAACTGCTAAGTTTCAAAAGTCCAATTGTATCTTGTTCTCTTTAAGGGCAGGTGTGATTTTAAATCTGTTACAATTCCTAACAATACCTCAGTCTTTGGTCTAGTTCTGCCTCTCCTAGAACACTCAACTGTCAAGAGATAGAACAAAGGAGCCAATGTGTAGCCCTAGAACAGGAATACAGACAGTAATAACTAATATCTCAGTGAAGTTTTAACTTACTAATCTGTGGCTACTTTCTTATTTTTAAAATATAAACAATAAATTCTACCTCACAGGACTTCAATGAGAATGAAACACATGTGGGCCAAGACCAGAACAGTGTTCAATAAACATTTCTTTCAGAGAAAAGAAATTAGTTCCACATTCACAGACATATAGCCCTATTGCTTAAAAAAATGCATGTGTTTCCAAAAGGAAGTCTCCTTTTCTATTTATAATATTACACCTTCATTGGGAAAAGTCTGTATATTTTAAAAGACATTCCTCTATTGATTACAAAGTCCTCATTCTTCTAGAAAGAACTCAAATCATTACTTCCACTTCACCTTTTCTCAGTAAGGTACATGTGCTTCATTCATTTTAACAGTTGCATTTCAAAACCAGACATGATCTATTCATATTTTTCACCCCATTGGTTCTTCTCTCATTAGCAAAAATCTCATTTGCAATGGTCCTTTAAGATTAAGAGGACCTTCAGATGCATTCTATCTGCCTATGGAATGAAACCTCAATTTTAAACTTCTCAAAACTAACACTTAAGACTATATATATATATGAACAGGTGATGTTCTGATAGGCATAGACTATGTAATGATAAAATAGGGTGAGGCATGTCCATATCCTCAAACATTTGCCAATTCTTGGGTCTGATACTTTCAAAATCCATATATATATTTGGTTTTTTAAGACAGGGTTTCTCCACGTAGTTTTGGTGCCTGTTCTGGATCTTGCTCTGTAAATAATATAATCTTCTATATTTTTTAAACTATACTAACGTTTTTACATCTAAAATACTTCCCCAAGGCCCCTGTGTGAAAGGCTCAGTACCAGCTTGGCACTACTGGGAGGTAGTGGAAACGAAGAGATGAGACATAGTAGGAGGCCTTGTGGGAATGTATCCTTGAAGGAGATTTAGAAACTTAGCCTTCCCTCTTCATTTACTTTTTGGTTGCATGAGGTGAGCAACTTTATTCCACCTCAGGTTCTCAAGATAAACTTTCCCTCTGTTTACACTGATTATTTCAGATATTTTGTTGTAACAGGTATATATATATGTGTGTGTGTATGTGTGTGTGTGTGTGTGTGTGTGTGTGTGTGTGTGTGTGTGTGTACATATATATGCCCTATCTAGGCTATATGCACTATATATGTATGTATAGTATTGCTATTATTCATGATCAGCACATTGTTCAAAACAAAACCAGAACTAATTTCTCCTATTTTCCAAGCCTCAGTTTAAACTTACAAGAGAAGGAAGACCTAGAAATTATCTTGTATTTATTGTCCCCCAATATGCATATATGAACACAGAACATGCATTGTTGTCCAAACTGAAACAGCGATGGGCAATCCAGCTCTTGACAGTATTTTGGAAGATACACAGTTATGGGTAAGGGACTGTTGGTGAAGAAGATAAGAAGAAACAGACAGATGATGATGTGATTATTTTAAGTTTTTGTGGATCTCTGTTAAGCGTAAGGTATGCACACCTTCTCAAACATTTCCTTGGTAAAGCCTTAAACCAAAAGGAAGTGAAGATACTGTCCAGGGTTGGTCCCACAGACCCTATTTACACATGAAAACAAAACAGACATTAAAGCTGGCTTTGTAGTTCTCAGTTACTTCTAGATTTAAACCCACTTCTTAGTGGCTACAAAGCACTACTTTTTGTTGTCAATACAATAGAGGTTCCAGTGGCAATTGAGGATCAACAACCCTTTTGGAAACTTGTAACCAGCATTTCCAGAGAGAATGAGAAAAATCTATGAATTCTTATTTTCATGATGATTGTAAACAAAATGGAGACACTGAAGGGATGCTTTCTAGACATGGGTAAGGCGTCTTTACAAAAGCTTGGGAGTTCATTCCGCACAGAGGAAGATCTAGACCCACCCTTTTCCACTACGGAGTAGGTTGAAAAAAAAAATCTCCCAAATTCTACCATAACATCCACCTGTGCTACTTTACCGCCTTCATAACTCTCTGAGTTTCTAGCATAGCAGTTTAGGATGGGTGGGATTCACATCTACCTCCCTTCCCTCAAAAGCTTCTTAAGTCAATGCAAAAGGCAAGATTCTGCATTAGGAACTATCCATGCTTTCCACACACTACAATCAGGGCAGCAGCTTCTAAACCAAATCAGTGAGAATGAAGATCCCCAGGCAGGCGCCTAGTTTGAACTCTGTTAGATGGTCTGTTCTTTCTATGTGGACAGCTGCTGACATATAAGCCCTCCTTTGTGAAGAGGGAGGGAAATTCAGAGGCAGTCTAAAGATAAAGCTCATGTAGGTAGACATTTGCCAAAAAAACAAACAATACCTGTGATAACACATTCTATTTACATTTCAAGATTGTCCTGCATCAGTCTAAATATTAGGAGGATTATGGCAGAGTTATCTGATTATTTTCCCCATGAAAGATGCCACCGAGAAAAAGATATTTAAAGGAATGCATCACTAAACTGCACATAACTCGGGTATTAACAGACAGTGGAGACTTCTCATTGGATTCATACTTTCAGGAAGCAGAGGAACTGTAGAGAATTTTAAACATGGACCATTTAGGATTTTGCTTTTCTAGACTACAAAAAGGCTTGAAATTAAAATCCACCTAATACTTATATTGCACACACATGGAAAATAGGGCTTTAGTCTCATGGTGTGATGTAGGCAAAGTCTTGCTCTCTGTCCTTCTGGAGGCGCCTCCGAGGCTATCTAACTATGGTGGTGTGCAAGATTTCCGAATGTGACCTCCTGACGCTTCAGCCAGTACCACCAGCCATCCGTGGGGCCTTCAAAGACTGAAAGCCACAAGGTGACAACCATGCCTGGCCCTTGGGCCCACCTATGCTCCCCCCAGAATCCTCAGCACTCAGGGACAGAGCAAAAGGGCCATTTAAAGCTCTGGGAAGGGAAGAGAGACCGTCAGAACTATGTCCCACAACCTTAGGTCTTCTAACCCCATAATGAACTCATCCACTGACAATCCATCCTTCCTTTACCACGACCCAGAGACAAGGCCCTTGTGCAAAACACACACAGTCCTAGCATTCCTTTCATTCATCTTGCCTGGAAGCCACTGGGAATTTCTCTTTTCAAAGAAACCCTCACAGTGTCAACAAGCCACCACTGAGCCAGTCTATAAAGTTCAACACTTCTCTTTATTTTACAGATTGAAACGCACATGTTAAAGCAACTGGATTCCTCCGCCACTCAAGATGACCATGGTGAGTTTGGGGGCTAAAAAGAAAAGGGGGAAAAGAAAAGGAGGAAAAGAAGAAATCTTAAATCTTTCTCATTGTCTACTCTCGCCAATACATCAACAAAATTATGTATAGAATATACGACCATCTGTGAAGAAATGGCTGCCAAATTAAAATTTATCAACTTATAGATGTTGAGGTGCTAATCTGTTCCACAAATACGCAAACAGACAGATATGCACATATGGAATGACCAACCAAAACAAAAGTACTCACCATATTGGTGAGCATAAAGAAATTAAAAACTTTAAATTAAGTAGCTAAACGTTAACCTTCAAAGTCATAAATCTCTATAGTGTATAGCGTCTCTGTTTAAATATGAGGTAGACCTCAATTGTTTTAAATTATTTTTTAAGAAACTTTATAGCACTATCCTAATCCTATGCCACAGGTAATGCCAATGATCATCTTTAGACGGCTTCTCCAATTTGTTCCTCGATAAAAAATTAAGTCAAGATGCAAAGAAGTATGCATCAGCCAAAACGCTACAGCATGTTTGTTCAAATATAATCGCAGGATGTTGGCTCCACTCCTAGATCATTATTGCATTAGTTAGCTAGGGCTCCCCATAGGGTTATGCAATTTTTTAAAGTAGTTTGACCAGATATCCTGTCCATGGGAAAGTTATTTGTGTGCAACCCCATGTCAGTTGCATGTTTCTGTGTGATAACAATCCTTTGGCCTTCTCAACTGTATTCAAAACTGTTTATGTACATGGTCACTGTCTCCCCTGCCATCACTCTCTATATGCACAATATACATATACACCATATATAATCTCACATACCATGTGTAATCTAACACACACACACGGAATTGTATTTGCTAGCAACCAGTGAAAACAGAGATGGCGAACAGCTGATATGTCCAACATGCTAAACTCTGCTAAATCACAAACAATCCTTTGAATCTCTAGCAAACCTTTCTTTGCTTGCGCTATGACAGCCCCTTTGAAAACACTGCAAGGCATCTTCCAGAGAAGGGGGTCATTTGGTAGAGCAATCTCCATGTATTAAAAGTTGGCAGTCTGGAAAAGAAAATCACGGATCAAATCTTTCCCTTTTAAGAAGCACAATCCATGTACATCAAAGGAATACATCCGTCAGAACAGTCACACTTTGTCTGATCAATATAAAAGATGTGTGGCTATTTCACACTTAATAAAACAATCAAAGCAAAGGAGCCTTGCCTCTCTTTTCCATAGAAATTCCACCAGTGATCAGTTAGAGCCCATTTCTAACTGACTGGAGTCTGGCACCTGGCTTTGGCTGGCCAGTCAATCCAGCATTGGCAGAAAGCAAAAGCCCAGCAATATTCCGGCTCTGCAAACCCAATTTCTCAATTAAGCCATGAGCTGTAAGTACACAAATTGATTAGGCACAAGTAAGTACACAACAAGCACACTGCCATGAATCCAAAATCCAACTCTCCAATCTTTTAATGCTGATCATTGGCAAAATTTGCTCTCTTTACAAAAGGATACAATGGGAACCTGGGAGGATTACCTGGGAATCCTGTACTATGCATCACAGCCCATTAAAGCATCTGGCTGTGAAAATAAGCCACCAGACATCAACCTACTACTGATTTCCTAAAGGACATAGCAGAGCTATAGAAGCTAAGTAATGTGGAAGTTGAGTACATCATCCCGAGAGTTCTGAGAGGTGAGGTGATTTGCCCAGGGTCACTGATCATAAGATAAAGACCAATACAAGAAATCAACTTCCTCACTCACAATCCAGAGCCTAATGGATCTGCCTCAGTAAAGTCCTTAAGGGTTCACCTTGACCCAGATGGCCTTAAGCACCTTGAGAAGTTCCCTTACTCCAAGTATTGAAAGCCAGCCACTCTTTGCTGCTTGTCCTGTCATGACTTCCTTTTAAGCCAATGTCAGAGAGGCAGACACAGGGAACTTCAGGAACCTATGTAACATGCAGTAACAAATGGGTTCACGTCTTTAACACTGGTGATTTAAAAACAAAAAAAACTGAACTGCCATCATCAGAGACTGCTGCCACAAATCATTTCTTCATGCATCTTTCCTACAAAACACTTCTAATTGAACCATTTCTGAAGTGATGACAATTACAAGAGTAAAACATTTATAGCATAACATCTTTCCACATCCCAAGTAGCTAAGGGCATCCAAAGCAACCAACAATTACAGCTTTCTGCTTTAAGTACTGAACCTTCTGCAAAGGGGGAGAATCATTGTCAATCTTGTAAACCCTAAATAACTACTGCATGCCTCATTTCTTTCTTCCTGAGGAGCATTCCTGTAATTTGCAATCTTCTAAAAAAGACATCACTAATAACCACATACATTCTGTCAAAGCTAACAATAAAAGTTCTGCTCTTAATCCTGGTATACAGAACAGCAGGACTCACTTCATGTTTCTCCTAGATATGGCTCCTCATAAAAAATAAATATTAATTCACATATGGGTATGCATATGTCATAGACACATAGACCATACCATATATGCGTATATGTACATATTAATAAAAATGAAAAAATATGTGAGCAATAAATCACTCTTGAAGGAAACATGTCTATATTTAATGTGTATATATATGTTATTAAGAGGTAATTCTTACTAATATTTGTTATATTCTTGTTTTAACATAAAATAAAAACATAATCATAAATCATACCAAGAAATTAAGTATTGTCTCTTGACTGCCAGCAAGATGGAGCAGTTGGTAATGGTGTTTGCTGCCAAGTCTGATAACCTGAGTTCAGTTCTCAGACCCACACTGTAGAAGGTGAAAACTGACTTCAACAAGTTAGTCTTTGACTTCTGTATGCATGCGGTGATACACATGTAGATACACATATATACACATGCACACACAACAAATAAACAAATATAATTTTTAAAATTAAAAACATGTCAGGACAAAATTGAGACTGTATTTGGAAGGAAGAAAAATGAGACTCAGTTTAAGCTCTCATTGAGTTTCAGGAGTCTTGAAACTGTTCCAGTTTTCATGCTCAACATTTTTTCTTGTATTTCTGGACAGTAACATGTCAATTAACAAAGTCTAATAAGAATTTAAAGAATTTATATAATTATACACCTAAGTTTTACTGCTTTGCCTAAGATCATTGTCGGCTCCTATAAAAACTTTTCATTAAAAAAGGCAATTTCTTCAGTCCTTTGATGGGGCATAATTAGCTTTTCTGACATATCAAAGTCACCTTGCAACACTAACTCTATGCTGTAACACAAAGCCAGGTGTGCTGGAACATGACATTTTCTTTACGGTGCCAACAGAACCGTTGATGGATGCCTCTGTAGTTTTATAGCTGACAGTAGGTGCAAGTAAATAACATTTTTATTTAAAAAAACTATAATGCACAGTGATAATGAAGAGCAGAGGCAGCTTTTTCATTTACAACCTGTCTATAAATTTCGGCAGGAAATTGAAACTAATTTAACGTGCTCAGTCTGAGGAAGTTACCCTGTTCTAAGAACATACACGCCACAGTTAAATCGCTGTAGCCGGGGTAATTCTCACCGAAATGAACAAAACGACATGGGAGTGCTCCCAACTGGCGCCTCCGAACTGACAAGTAGTATTTTCAAGATATGGGTGGCAGCATGGAGCTTTGCTGTCTGTACACTGACTACAGTTATACCATTATTAAGTGTATGCTCAATGGCTGCCCCTGCCTCTCAGGACACAAAAAAGAATTACCAGGGTTGATTCTGTGTCAATTCAGAAACTCGGTGTAGATGGAGCCTTTACAAAACACTGGCATTGTGGGTGACAGTACTGAGTAGTGACAACGGTGTGGTGTGTCCCTTAAATAAACTCACTGTACAGACTTTCTATAATAGGGAGCTTTGATTTTCATACTGGAGTCTGCAAATTAAGGACATGTCAGTCGAAGCTCCAGACAATGTCAGGCAGAGGCCTCTACTGGTAATACAAATCTTAATACAATTGAAATTTTACTAAGAGCTGGACATGAGGGAGGACCACAGAGAGGACATCAGGCTTTGAGTGTCTAGGGACCACTGGCCTTGACAGTGGCTCCACCTAGATGTGGGGGGACAGCTTCCCAGTAGCGGCAAAGCTGAAGCCTAAGAAAGGAACTAAGGCAGTCAGATGGAGGGATGGGCTAGCCCATTCCTTACCCTTGATCCTTTGCGTCTGCTCAGGCTTAGTGGGGCATTTGGTGGAAGGAAATAGAGCAAACGGTAAGTTTTTCACATGGAAGCAGAATCCTTCACTCATTCCATGATTACTTCATCTACCGAAACACAGTTCAAATTCCACGATGAGAAACAGAAGAGAAAACATTGTTTTACAACACAAAATGTTCTCCACAGTCTACTTTGAGAAAATATTTGCATTTAAACTAGCTGCATACAACATTTACCAACTGGATTTGGTTGTAACTATTATGTATGTAAAGAGGGCTCTGTAAAAGATCCCCTGGGTTATTGTATGTCCGGAGACAAGGCTGAAGCTGAATTTAATGTCTTTAACGTAATTATTCAGTGAACTCTGCACCAGTTTCCATTCACAAAGCTCTGCCTGACAGAGACAGGAAAGCACCCACTGCCTCTGAGACTGAAGCCAGTTTCTTACAATCAGCCCTCCTGCAATTATCCCCACACTAGAGGGCAATTTCCTCTTCACTTTAGGCCTGAAAAAGCTATGGTGGCCAAAGAAAGGTCGGTCCAGAGCTGAATGAAATCTAAAGGGCTTAGAAGACTCTGTAGCCAGTCACCCATCCCCAGTGAGAACCCACAGGATTCTCTCTGGACAATTATTTCTTGGTCACTCTTCAGTGGGGTCCTTGGCGAATGATGTATCCACAAGGGAAAGTTGTGATCTGAGGCTCATGTAGGCCTCCCCTTTTAATCTCTTTAAAACCCTCAGAGCCAATCACCTTTTTATATACCTCCAATAACATGTGATCAACTTTGTCCAAATTGGAATGGGGGTTGAGGTGTAATCTGGTGGCAAAGCACTTGCTTAGCATGTGGGAGGCCCTAGGTTCCACACAAACACTGGTAAAGCCAAGTCAAACCAAACCAAAGCTCTTCTAAACGGATCAAGTACTTCTATGTGAACCAAACCACCACGTGCATATAAATCACCCGATAAAATTATAAAAGCTACCAAATCAATGCAGTCCTTTTTTCTTCACTGCCTCCCTTAAAGGTCTTTCGACATACTGCTCAAAGGGGCCCCACACAGCCCACAGACAGGAGCCCAGCCCTTCCCAATCAGAATCTGATGCTTGTTAACAAGTGGGTGCTTCAAACCCATGCTTAAGTTGGAAAGCGCTTTCCCCAGACCTTCACAGGAAGACTTCCCCAGAGAACTTTTGGAAAGGCAGAACCAGAAGGATATGTGCCCTCTTCATGTACAATGTGGACAGACAGAAGGGAAACACGGCCATTTGCTTGAACTTTATGCACAACACATAAAATTCTACACTTAAATAATATGTATGGGAGTGAGGAATGACTGCTGGTGGGTATGGGCTCCTGTGTGAGGGATACAATTATTTGACCATTAGCTCACAGTGAGGGTTTCACTGCTTAGCGATTTAAAGTGGGTCTGGAATGAAATAGGTGCTTAAGACTATCTGGGCCAGATAAATGGCTGCCAAACCTGACGATCTGGGTTAGATCTCTAGCCCCATTTGGTGGAAGGAGAGAACCAACTCCCAGAAGATGTCTTCTGTCATGAACATGAACACACACACACACACACACACACACACACACACACACACACACACACACAATAAATAAACAAATAAATAAAAAATGAGATTTTTGCAGAGGGAAAAGAAAAGCACTGTGTATAGGCAGGAGAGTATTCTGGTGACTAAACAGTGAATGGGAACATGGACCTGAGAATCAAACATGAATCCAGTTTCCCCACTTTACCGGCTGCCTGATCTTAGGGCCCTGGCCCTCTGAGCCAGTTTCCCTGTCTGCTCAAATGGGTGTGACAGCTTGTAACTGCATTTTATTGCTGCAAGGATGGAATGGCATCCAAGTGTTCTTTAGGGAAAGAGTCAAAGCGTGAAGCCTGGTTAAACTGCACGCGAAGCAAGAGCAGGCCAGCTTCAGTAAGCGCTGGGCTGTGGAGCATGTAGGCTCACGGGTGCACCCTCCTTATCCGTGTTCTGTCCACACAGTCTTCTAAATCTACGGTCTCTGTTTATCTAGTACACAATTACAAAATTCCTATAACCTCAGCACAGTGAGTTTCTCAAAGTCAGTACGTGACCTTTAACAACGTCTGTCCTAACAGATCGCAAGCCGAGGGACAACGGTCTGGACATACTCCACAGGATTCAGACACAAGGAAAGACAAAGGACAAAACTGCCTAGCTGGCTCAGTCCAGAGCTGAGGGGAAACAAAACAACCAGCCACAAAACTAATAATGGCCTCTCCTCTCCGAGCCTTCCCAAGACATGAGTAAGACTCGAGGAAGAGACTCAAGGAAGGAACGTTCCTAGCCAGGCAAATTGAGTAGTGTCCTAACCAAAACCTTCCAGGCACAAGCTTCAGACCTTTGTGATTCATTTTCCACACTGTTACATACATGCTCTGTACATGTATTATGTATACTACCATACCCACCTATAATAACATATATGTATAAAATATGGCAGATGATTGTGAAATATTTGTCATATATTCCTTTTTGATCATTTTCTGTGTTGCCTAGATGTTTGAGATAACGGTACTAGGAGAAAAAAAGAATAAAAAAAACTGTTTCTCATGACAAAATGTTTAACCTGGTTTTGAGTCAACACTGTTTTCTTGTTTTGTTTTGGTCGGGGGAATTTTTATTTTCATTTCTTTTTTGAAAAGCTCAGAAACAAATGATAACTATAGAACTGTAATTATCTATCCATTCTAATGACTGTGTTTTAAAAGTCCACACTCTCCTGAAGAGGAAAGGGCAAGGAGGATTTCTAGTGGCATTTGTCTACTAACCACCAAGGGAAGCTCTTGTATACATTTACAGAAGATCCCATAGCTCCATCTAGCTCCAGAAGAGGGAAGTCAGGGACTATAGAATTCCACCCTACAGGGTGAACATAACAGACAAGGGAAATCAGGGCGAGCCAAAAAGAAACTACACAAGCACCAAGTGGGTAAGTGTGGGAAATTTGTCAATTAGCACTGATTAAAAAGAATACTCATTAGTTAATTGACAGTTGATTTTTTCTAAATAAAGAAATCACTCCTGTCATTATTATTTGCCTTTTTAGCATCTCATTTTTTAAAAATAGGACCCATAATGTGAGCAGAGATTCAAACTGAACATTTTCTTCCCATTGAAAATGTTCCTTTGACTCACACATGGTTTTAAGCAGAGTTCGGTCTGGAGCCCAAGGGAACCAAGAAGAAGGCCCCTCTCAAAGTCAAAGTGATGGATAAACCAGGGGTGGTGCAGAAATATGATTAGTTGTTTGGTTTTTTTTTTTAATTGGAACAATGGCTTGCTTTCAGTTGTTTATAGCCTATAGTAAATCAAATGGAATGTCTCACAAATTGCCCCTGAGGGGTCTGCTTTAAAATGTAATTAGAATTCATGAAAAATCTACAAATATATCTTTAATCTGAAAACACAAAAATAAGCAGTAAGATACTAAATGATTAATGAAAATCCAGCTAAGAAAATAACCATGGGCCTAACATTAAGATACACAGGCAGCATCTATACTTACAAGAGAGAATTTATCAAAGTCAATCCAAGTCAAATTGTGTATCAGCACATGCAGCATTGAGATTTACAGTTGATAGTATGAAATTAAACAACACAAGTCCTGTATTATATTATTGTTTTCAAACATTTTGAAATGTTTTAATAATAGAAAGCCAATCTCACATTTCTCTGAATATCATTTGCTGTTGGAAAGATCAAAACTAACCCCCCAATCCCTGTAACCAAAACAAATGGGTATTTAATTCAATTTGATTAGATTCCAGTCAAATAGTAAGAAAACATTTATGTGGACTTCCTTCCTAACTGGGAGACATTTATTTTGAGCATTACTTTACTCAGCTGGAGTGGGGTACCACATTGCTTTCAGACAGCACGGGAGGATGCTGCGAGGTTCATTGTTATTGCAAACGCTTCAACCTCATAGTGCATCCTTCAAACTCAGCAAAGTCACCATGGCTCCAACCAAGACTGCTCTGGTTCCAAGTCCCTACACTGAGTGCTTTGCTCATCTGTGGGACAGAGACAGGGCCACATACCTCCTGGCTTACTGAAAGGATCAGATTTCTAGTGCCAGGCTGGGTCTTCACTGAGTGTTAGCCCCTCCCTGTCTCTGCTATGCCAAAGCCTATCAGGCAAACAGCTCAGCAGCATCCACAAGCACTCTGAGAAGCATTCAGACAAATTAAGAGGGACCATCTTTTAACTTCAGCTGGGGCTGTTCTGAGTTATAGTTACAGTAAGAGGTATTTTGGTAGCGCTCCAATTAATTGTCATACTTTACACTTTATTTGGCCTACGGCCTGACAACATACTTAACTTCCTTGCTTCCCAAAGCAAGATAGCTTTCCCTGCCACCCCGGCCAAGGTGCTCATTTGAGGGGACTTGAACATGGGAGCTTGAAAGGGGGAGAGAAAGATGAATGGGACAGTGACACCCACAGAAAACAAAAGCCGTGTTCCAACATTACGGTCAAGAAATTGTAGGAATAGCTGGAAGGGTGATGACTGGGGCTCTAGATTCAACTCTCATCTGAGCTGTAGTCTTGTTAGTACATACTCTGCTGAGTAATGGCAATAGAATAGAAAGAAGAGACAAGAAGACACTGCTCATCCACGGCCCTCACAGAGACAGGAACAACCTGGTGTTTATATTGAAAATATCATGCATGCACTCACATGAACACTTACTGCGTGGGGGCACACATGCACACACGTGATGTGGATACACACACACACACACACACACACACACACACACACACCTGGAAACATCATTCTCTGGACTTGTATAGCATGGAGGGACTAATAAGTTCAGGGTAGAGATAAGATTCAGTATCTACATATGTTTTGTTTTCCTCACTATTTTTAGACTTCTTTGATCCTAGAGAAGAAAAATGTTCATCGCCTCCATGCTCAGTCAAATGTTACCTGAATGGATAAAAAGAATCACAGCCAATATAAACAAACTACATTAGAGGGAGAATCTCACCCTGCATCAAAGACACTTTCGGACGACTTGTTGTCTTGTGTTTTTAGACATTCCTAAATACAGTCAGTCCCTCTGCACACAAAGGTGTTCAGTCTTAATGCTCCAAATTATATATGGGGAGGAAGAGAAACTGCAAGTGCCCTATAAGCTAAATTATTTCAGTACAATCAGAATCTCAGTTTCACTTAAAATTCTGCACTCATCGAGGTCAGCAAAGGGTGGGGGGCAAAGAACTCTTCTACCCCCCGTCAGCCCTCAAGTCTAAGCCAGGCTCCTCAACAGGGTCCCAGAACAGAGTCTACATAAGCCTGGAAAACACTGAAAGGGATCATAAGAACAAAGGGGCTCACCTCCATCTGGTGTCAGACACCGTGGAAATCATACCACATAGCCTCTCCTCGCTTTAGCAAACCCCATTTGATCATGCAGAACTAGATATGCAGTAGCAGCAATAGCCTTTACCAGGAAAACACATGGCCATCAAGCAGTCTATAGGGTGTGCATGATGGTCATCAGGCAGAGCAAAGCCTCTTTTCATCTTTCCAGTGGGAATGTACACATTTGGTAGGCATGCTGCCAGGCCCTCTGATGCTGGCTTGGAATGCTGCTAGTCATCTTTAAATTATCATTATGACAAGAGCTCACCACCACTGATAAAGACAGGACCTAGAAAGATCAGCTACAATCTCCTAGTCTGCCGCATGTTCTGGGTCATGCAGCCTTCCCCACCGCAAGAGGCAAGAAACCCTAAGTCATCAGTGTAAGTGAGCTCCACTCATGATCACGTGTAAATTCCAAACTATGATAAAGTGGCATGGACATGAAAGTCAATAAAGACCTCTCTGGAAGTTGTTGAAGTGACTGAGCCTGACACAGTGTTTTGAACATAAACTGAAATTCTCAGAAATCCAGGGTTCCCAGCTGAAACAGGCATGGTCATAAAGAAAGGCCAAAATCCCATGACCATGGCATGATGACAGGCAGTTTTTAAGCCTCATGCATTATGTACCACAACCTTCTACCATAGCGTCACTATTTACAGGCACTGAGATTGTGTGTAAATTATTTAATCCCCATAAACCTGTCCCTTCATTTATAAGGTGAAGAAAATAATGGCACTAATATTAATCTAGTAGAATTGTTGTGAAGGTAAAGTGAAATAAACCTTTAAAGCCCCGGTTCCCCCCCAAACCTTAATAAATAATATGTGTCATTTATATACAGCTTCATTTGACCTTTTCCTCAACAAAGTAGATTTACTGGTAGTTAATTCCCAATTGGAGAGTCCTATTGGGCCAATGTCATGGTAAAGGACGCATGACTCTCCTGGGTCTTCACGACGTCAACATCTAAGTCCATCAAATACCTCAGAAGAGATGAGATATAGAGATGTTTTCCAAAGTACCCAATGCTTCTAGCAGAATGGCATCTAGGATGTCTTTCTCAGGGACAGCTCAGCTCTACACACCCAACTCCCTCAGTCTCTAAGACCTAGTCCATGAGATGCATTGTTACCCAGGATGGCCCTTTCTTTCCTATGCTTTTGGTGGTGGAGGAAAAGTAAGGGAGCTCAACTGTTCCAGTCAGTTCCATTCTGACTGTGACAACAGTTAGGGAACAATTAAAGATTACTAGAGTAGTGGTGGAATTACTATTTTTTAAACAATGCAATAATACCCATTCAAAAGAGACAAATGTCTGCTACACACATCCCTGGGAAGAAAAAGGCGCTATGTGAAATGAAGTGTCAAAACATATAAAATGGTCAGGGATTTCTTTTTCATTACTGTTATCAAATTCCAAAATTAAAAAGTCAATAGGGGTATATTATTTATTCAAGGGACACAAAGCACACAAAACAATGCTCAGAGGTGCATTTTAAAGACCTTCAAACACGTTAAGGGAACTGAAGTTATAAGATAATAAAAATACTATTACAGCCCATTAAGCATGTTGTAACAGTGCTGAGGGGAAAAGCAGCCATGTTTTGTGAAAACTTATTCTCACCTATCTCCCAGAGAGAAAATTCAGTCCAATCTAGATATGCTCAGACTGCCAGACACACAAAAGAATGTTCAACAATGCAGAATCCAGCCCTCCAATGTGAAATTAATTTAATCAAACTTTTAGGCTTTCAATATTTCAAACTTACATTTAAAAAAAAAATCAACAAATCCGCTACCAACTTTATGGAGCACACTGTTTTGATGAGGGCAAGAATTCTGTTTTTAATTATGAAATAATTCAAATGCTTATGTGCCTAAATTGTTTATAGGATGATTTTTTACACACACAAATATTAATGACCCCTAGCTATACAAAAATATATTGAATATACATATAGATAAGTATTTGTATATGTGTACACACATATATACATACACACACATATATACATATATACACATACACCTCAATTATTAACTGAACAGAGAATATTATCTAAAACCATCAGTGCTAACAGTTGTGGTAGGTTGTGTATTTTTTTTTTTTATCTTTTCTAGTGCTAAATCCTGGAAAATGGTTGTCCTAATCAAAATGGTGAGCAATAAATATTTTAATAGATATATTAAATATTGAGTGATTATCCAGGTAGATATAAACACACATACACACACACACACACACACACACACACACACACACACACACACGCACACACACACACATGCACGCATGCACGCGCACACACACACACATGCTAGCACACACACTGTATCTATGGTTTAGGAATTTAAAGAACTAGAGCAAAGAGAGTTCACATATATTAAGTACTAAAAGTATTAACTTCATGCCCAGCTCTTCATGTTTCACAATTTTATCATTATAATAATTCATAGCCAAGTTCAGAGAATAAAGAACCAGCATACAGTTATAGAAATAATTAATGATGGAAATGGTTTCTGAACGCCCTGGATCAGTGTGACTGTTGACAGTTCATTATGCTACTTCTTGGGAATCTTCATGCTTCTTCCACTGGATTTAAGAAATAATCAGTCATTTAAGAGTGAAATAGAATAATACTGTTTAATAGTATAGATGTTGAGCATATCAAAGAACCCTGGGGCTACATAGGATACCCCAGTAATTTGGAACACATGCTCAGTAAAGATACATGATGAGGTTAAGTGGGAAGCCTGGCAGACTACAAGGCTAGCAAGATGTAGACAAGGTTTGCCCCCAAAAGAAAGCCTGCACTTAATCTTCATAACTCATAACCAGGTTCAAAGATTCAGCAACAAGAGTGCCGGGTCACAAGCTCCCGAGCCCAGACTCACTGTGTGCTTTCTTCCAACCACCTCTCACACACTAATAACAGATCTCCCTCTTCTTTTATATTAGTTCTTCATTAGGGTTACATTTTTAAATGATCACACCAAGACAGAGCATTATTAACAACCAGTGGGCAGAGGCCAGGAGTCTACAAACATACCACAATGCATCAGGACACCTCTCTACCACAAAGCATGAGGAGGCCCCAAATATTAACAGTGCCATGGTTGAAAAGTCCTTACTAATTGATCAATGTTCCATATCCAAAGCACTCACTTTGTTTTTTTGGGTTTTTTTTTGTGTGTGTGTGTATAGTTGTTGTTGTTGTTTGTTTTGATTTTTGTTTGTTTGACTGTTCTTGAGACATGGTCTCCTTCTCAAGCCTTGGATCTCAGAGATCTGCCTGCTTCTGCCTCCAAAGTGATGGGGATAAAGATGGGTGCTACCACCATGCTGAACTGGCTGGTTTTGTGTGTCAACTTGACACAAGCTAGAGTCATCAGAGCAGGGATCCTCAGTTGAGAAAACGTCTCTATGAGATCTATGTGTAAGGCATTTTCTCATTTAGGACCAATGGAGGAGGGCCCAGCTCATGGTAAGTGGTGTCATCCCTGGGCTGTTGGTCCTGGGTTCTATAAGAAGGTGGGTTGAGCAAGCCATGAGTAGCAAGCCAGTAAGCAGAACCCCTCCACGGCCTCTCCATCAGCTCCTGCCTTGGGGATCCTGCCCTGTTTAAGATCCTGTCTGACTTCCTTCAGTGATGAACGGCAATGCTTAAGTGTAAACCTAATAAACCCTTTCCTCCCCAACTTGCTTTTTGATCATGGTATTTCACTGCAGCAACAGAAATCCTAACTAAGACACACACTCATTTCACTTACTTTACTAGTTATTTGCTGGATTGTCTATACACTGCACCCTCTTGTAAGTACCAAGGTTCTAGGGGGAAGCAAGTCATCCTCCCATTTCAGAGTTTACACTCTACAGTGTGAGACAGACCGTAGGCACAGACAGAAATAAAATTAGTTTAGATAGTAACAAATGTGAAGAAGATACGGAGATAGCTTCATGATGGCTCTAATATTGGAACTACATTAGATAGGTTGTCCGGTAATGGTTTCTGTGAATGGGGGGGGGGGGAGTTTCTATAATGTTTTAACTCAGAAAGTGGTGGCTTCCAAGAAAAGATGCTTGTCAGAGAGCCAAACAGGAAGAGGAAACAGCCAATATGTAAGTTTCATGGCAAGAAAGAACCTCAGGGGTTCTAGAAGTAGAAGGTGGGATAGGGGAAGCATACTGGGTCAGAAGGGATCCTAGCCCAAACTAAATGACAGCAGCTTGTAGAATATGATCATCTAAGTCTGAGCAAGTCCCTAGAAGATCTTTTCACTTTATTCTAAGCCGATGACCTTACTACAATGTTTAATCATGGAAATACAAAACGGGATGCATTGCACAGCTACCTCTGACTTCTACAGGAAGACTTGTCAGGGCTAAGGGCAAGAGTGGAGGCAGGGATGATCTGGAGCTACTTGCAGAAGTCAAGGCAGAAGATGAAAGTGACTCCCAGATACAGGAAAGCACAGGAACAGAAACAGAATAGCAAACCATCTATTTGCTGTCAGACAATTTCCTCAGTGAAACACTATCAAGATGAAAGGAACACCCCATGGAAAATCAAAACACAGGTGACAGCTGAAATTGGAATCATCCACTTAAAATTTATTTGGTGCTGTAAACAGTAGGGAGTGGCAAAGCTCATAATAATGAAACCCTTGTTTGGATTCCATTTTCATAAAAGTCAGCTTCGCTCTTTTGGAAGACATGATAGGAAAAGGTTTTGCTTAATCTGAAAAGCTGTGCACATGGGAAATGCTGGTGGCTGATATAGGAATATTCTCCTTTGAATACATGCTAAAACCCGGTCTTCAAGGAGCTACAAATTCTATGTATGTCTATGTGCCTATTCCACTCAGTATACTTTTTTAGACTTAGAGCCTAAAAGCCATTCTCAAGGTGTAAATAAGTTGCTTCAGCAATGCTTAGTTACAGATTAGTTATTAGGAACTAGAATACATATTTCCAGAGAAACAATACTAAGTTATAAGCAGTGGATCCATATAGATTCTTCAGTAGACTATGAAAGTGTATTCACATGACAAGTGTATTAAGTACCAAAACTGACAAGGTTCAAACTGCTTCTATGGGAAAATGGATGGAACTGCCAATTCATTCCAACTACTGCCTGACAATGAGCGGAAAGGCTTTGCACATCCAAAGGCTCAGCTCAATGACAAATCTTGCCCAGAGAGAATGGTGAAAGAGGATACAGTATGGAAAGAGATGGCTCCAGGAGTCAGGTATGACTAGAGTTATTTGCACTGAATTTTTTGGCAAGTGTTTGGCTAGAAGTTAAAATCACTGATGGAATAGGACCCTGCGTCTCTCATTGCATGGTAAGAAGACTTAAAATTTGTCTCAGTGGTTGAGGGAGAAATGTCAAAGGGAGGATGAAGGTGAGCTGTGGTAACCAGCACAGATAAGAATATACAGAAGAGAGGTTCTTAGGAATAGAAAAATTATCTCTGATGCAGTACACACTTTATAGAGTGCATCTGGTTGAAGCTGCTACCACTGAACACAGAAGAGGAAAGTACATGAAATGCAGTCTGGTTGGTAGTATGGAATAAGATGGAAAATACATGATAATCAACAGTTATCAACAAGCTAATTAATATCACTTCTCCATTCTAAACAATTGCATCTTGGAGTATCAAGAAAATCTTCAGAGATTAATGAAAGACATTAAAAAACAACTCTTTTTTTTTTAGGTGAAAAAATACAAGGTCAAAGATGACAAAGTAATGTAATGTGTCATAGGCTTATATGGAATGAGAGTGGTCCAGCTTGAGGGATCAAGTGTTTCCAAGAATAGCATCTCTGGGAGAGAACATCAGAGGCTGACTATAAAGGTATAGTCTAACCAAAGATTACAACTGTAATGTCCAACTTAAGGAAATATTGATTTTAAGAAGCCAATCATAATATTTATGATATCTAATAATATACCATGACCCAAAGGTCTCCAAATACAAAGTTAGACTGATTATCCATGTGTAACTAGCCCACATGAAGGTCTCAAAATAAATGATCTTTTACAAAAATTAACACTTGTCCTTTAAGTCCTAAGACTCTTATCCATTTATTGAGCATTTAAGATATTATTTTTAATTATGTGTACGTGTGTGCCTACGTGTGGATAAAGTGTCCACAAAGGCCAAAAGAGGGTGTTGAGTCCTTAGAGTTGAATCTACAGTCAGTTGAAAGCTGGGTGTTGGGAACCAAATCCAGGTTCTCTGCCAAAGCAGTATACATGATCAACTACCACACTATCTTTCTAGCCCAAAGAAGACTTTGAATGTCATCATTAGTTTCTACCGGGATGCATTTTTTTCTCTTAAAGTGTCCACTCTAGTGAGTTTTTTTGGGGGGGTCCCTTTGATCTTGCAATCTCTCTGCTTTTATTCCCATCTTGCCACTGTTGCCCTCTTTTTCGAGGGAGAGCTCTAATCTTTAGTAGTTTGAGAATAACTGGATCACTAGAACCGAAAGAAACGCATGTAATGGAGGGGTATAGACACTCTAAGAAAAGATATTCCTGAAGCCAAATCATCACTCTAAAGGTGATTTGGATGACTCAGAGGCGATTTCAGTGACACAGTGACACTTCTGAATATTCTGCATTACCAATTTAATAGCACTTTCAATTACAACTGAAAATCTCTGAGTTTTTTGAGATACCAAAAATATTAAGTTCAATGAACTAAAGGAAAATAATTACTAAGGATATTAAGGATATGTTGAATAGTGGGGTGGAGAGACATAAGAGTACTTGCTGCTCTTGCAGAGGACCCAGGTTCAATTCCCAGTACATGTCTCATAATCATACATAACTCCAGTTCCAGAGGAATCTGAAGCCCCCTCTGGCCTCCTTGGGCACTTCATGTATGGACACTTACAAGCAGAATACTCACATACATAAAAAAATAGAAATAAATAAAGTATATATAGAATTGTTTTCCATATTCTTGATATTTCTGCTTTAAATGGCATTTAAACATCCCAAACTATTTTTTGTCAATACCGTTCTTCATATATTGTCTCTGAACAGGATTATAAATTCAAGTTTCCAGCACTACCTGTAGGTAAAAATTAAATTAATTAATTAAGTTTGGAAAAAACATCATCTAACAAGAAACACTTGGGGGAGGCATATTAGGCAGTATAAGGAAAAGCAATGAATAAAAAATTATAGTCACCCTTGAACCCACAAAATCATTAGAAAATAAAAAAAGATTCTTTGTTACAGGGGCCTCACGAGCTCCAGAAACCAAATAGAATACCTACAGGCCCACGGAAGTTAGTGAGTCCACTCTGTGCACCCTTGGCTGGGAAAATCTCAGCATCATGTTACAAAACCTGACTTCACTGCATAGTACTATAGCATGCCTAGCAGTGTAGAAGGGAAGAGTATGTCTGGAAAATGGGCCACACTGCATCTCCACAGTGTAAAGTTATGTCTTACTATACGATGCCAGTGAAACACAGTCATCAAGAAAGTGTTTGGTTTTTGTTTTGTTTTGAACATTGTAAGCAGAAAAGTGTGGAGCACTTCTTTCAAATAAAGTTTTGAAGTAGCATCCTTTCGATCATAAAAGATAAAGCAAAAGCTTCTGAGCATTCCAGCAGGAGGGCTGGCACATGGTCTCTGAGGGTCTTTTGCACAGAGAAGGTTCCAGTCACACCTCTGGAGCACATTCAGGATACTGAGCCGCAACTTGCCTCATCCTTGTTGTTAACAATTGAGTATCTTTTCATAGGTCTCCATTCTGCCAAAACATTTTCTGAATACAAGCTGGCAATGCCAGAGAAGTTGTCTTCTTTCTTTCCAAGTCTTAGCATTGGTAGCCAAAGTGTCTTTGTTGCTCAAATAATCTATGCCATCTGCCAGCAGTCTCTACCCTGAGTGCCATCTGCCAGCCCCTCTGCTTCTAGCCCAAGTCGTGGTGCCTGTGTGCCGTTATATGGAGAGATATACATTGATATTTCTGCTTTAAATGACATTTAAACATCCCAAACTATTTTTTGTCAATACCGTTCTTCATATATTGTCTCTGAACAGGATTATAAATTCAAGGACTTACCAGAGGAGAGAGAACACACAGAACAACTCCTTTCAGTGATAACCATTCTTGGTCATCATCCCCAACACTGGCCTCTAGCAAGACTGGTTCTAAGGATGGCAAAAGACTCCATAGTTTGAACGAAGTAACTGCCTTTGACTCCTTTCTTTCCTATTGAAATAGGTTACGTGACGGCTACAGGATAGTAATACAATCAGTTGTTAGTATAACATGTTTGTCGCCCTGTGTTTCCTTCTTGTTTTTATAAGGTATTCTCAATTATAATGAATTATTCTTTGAATAAAGAAGCAAAGAGGTGAAAACCATCCTTATTTCTTCAGTTAATCCCGATTATTTTCAAAGCAACTTCTGGCAGAAATTAATAATGCAGTCAAGTGTTATTAACAGTATAATGTTAACTTTATGCTGCACTGCACTGTTCTTCCTTATAATCTACTTAAAATTCCTGACTTTAAAGTAGCAACAACAAGGGCTAGAGAGCAGTCTCCTAACGAGGTTAAGCCTAAAGAGTTCCATTAACGTCTCCCTAAGGCCAAGAGGAGATTCCTTAAAGCACAGGAGTGCCAGGCACTTTGGTGGGATTATGCTGGGGGCTTTTTCTTTCTAGAGTTGTGACTACTGGGATTTATTTCATGTCTCCATCAGTGCCAGCCTGCAGGGGGAGACCCTTTTTATTCCCAATCAATCATCAGAAATCCCAGGATAACTCAAGTACCATGAATAGTGAAAGCCCTTGCTATCCCAGTATCAAAATTAAATTAGCATTTAAGTGAATTTCAGGAATCAAGTTCACTCCAAAGTAATGACACTGTCCTTCCTAAATGCTAGAAAATATTCTGATTTTAAGCAGCAACATCTAGAGGTATCTCATTCTCTTGGTAATTCTCTCCAAAGGTGGGTGTGATCTTTATATGGGTGGAGAATGCACTTACTGTATTACTCTATGCAATTCTTTTTAAATTGGTTAGCTTTGTAAACCGCACATCTTGACCCAGGGGCACATAGGTTTTTCATCAGTTCCAAAAAAGGTAACATCTATTCTGATTCTAAAATATATATGACCAAAAGCTTCTAATATTTATTTCCCAAATTTCTATTCACAGTGGAATAGTATATATTTGGTAAAGGAACGTCACTAAGTACATTATATAATACCTGCAATTATCTATAGTTTGCCTACTTGTATGTGACTATTAAAGCTTGTTTTTTACTGTCCTTTTTTTCTTGACTCAAAATATATCTTTTACTAAATAATTCATTTATGAACAGCATTTGATTCACACATACAATTTTATATTAAGTGGCCAGTGAGATGGTTTAGTCCTTGCCTCTAAGACTGGCAACCTCAGTTCAATCTCTGGGACACATACAGTAGAAAGAGAAAATGCACTCTCATAAGAGTTGTTCTCTGACCGCCACACTTGTGCCTTAGTATGCATGCCCACACTGATGTGTGGGAGCACCCGTGCATACACACACACACACACACACACACACACACACACACACACACACTCCTAAATACACAAATATAACTCCTGTATAATGCTACTGGTACATACGTTTTCCAGGCTGGCCATTTGCTATTGGACAACCAACTGTGTGGTTCTGTCTCCAGACTTATTTCTCCCTCTCTCAGCATTCCTTAGTTGCCTAGCTTCGTTCTGTTTTGTTTTGTTTGTTTTCTGTGTACGTTTGTAGCTGCATGGGCTTTCCATCATCTGCTTTGGCATGTCTATTGTTGCTGTCCTTGTTCAGCTCATGTTTAGGCAGCCATGATGATGAGACTTTATGGGTACAGCTTCTGACATTACGAGGGAGACACATCTTACAGCAAACTCTTTGATCCTCTCGCTCTTCTTCCACGGTGTTCCCTGAGCCTTAGGTATGGGAGTTGTTTTGTAGATGTATCCATGGAACTGGGGTCCACTCTGCAATTTGATTGGTTGTAGTTTTATAATGGTCTCTGTCTGTTGTAGAAGGAATTTTCCTTGATGATGAGTAAGGAATACACTTGTCTGTGGGTTGAAGGACACATACTTTATCTACCTAGGAACTGTGCTGGTTTAATAACGTGGTGGTTATAAGTTCTCCTCCAAAATCCATGACTTCATTCACCCTAGGTAGCTGGCTAGGTTTCTAGTACCAGGTATGATCATCCCCTTGTTGAGGTTGTCTTAAGCCCAATTAGAGAGCTGTTGCTTTCCAGCAAGGTGTGCATTTCCCTTTAAAAGTATACCGGATCATTCAAACTTCTTCCAAATTCTCTCCATTTTTTAAAATAATTTTTAGGGACTAGTTTGTTTTGGTCCCTATTTGTAAGATATAAAATAACGATCCCCATACCAACCCCACAATGCTAATAACACAGAAGAGCACATATGCTGGGCATTCAATAAACATCAGCTAAAAAAAATCACAAAAAGAAAATTCTAATGACTTTCAGTTTTAGGAGTCAGATGTGGTAGACACATCTGTCATTCTAGCACATGCAAGGCTGACACAGAAGGAACATGATTTTGCAGCCAGTATGGAGTGCACACTGGAGAACCTGCTTCAGAAAATATAAAATAAAAATACAACTTGGTTGAAATATATAGTCAAAGTCACAAAAATTAGTAACGTGAGAACAATACATGATTTTGTGAAAGTTAAAAAAGCAATAAATATTCTGAACCATAAAACTATTTAATAATTCTATTTGAGATTGTAAACAAGTATGTTTTAAATGGGCAAGATTTGTTTTGACACTTGGGCCTGACAGAGATTTTACCACATAATAAAAACTGAGAGGTGACTAGAATGTTATTAAACATTTGGTGAAATGGTTGACTAGTCTGTTCCTTTAAATCTACAGGATCCATTTAGAACACGAGAAATTGACAGCTATTTTCATGGATGTTCTCTGATGACCAAAGTTGGAAAGATACATCCAAGTTTGCAATGGCTTCATAACCAACCTTTCTCTCGGGGACTAAAAACTCCTTGTGTATGCCCTTAGTGAGTGTCTGGAGATGAGCCTGTGAGAGGATTCATGCATATCACCCCTAAATGCAGTATCCGGGCATTTGAGAAAACAGAAGAAAGGAGGCTATGCTCAGCTTTTCTCAGCACATCTGCTGTGAATCAGGTCAGAAGATCCAGCTTGAGAGGCACCTCCATATCAGGTAGAAAGGAACACTACTTATTTCTGAAGAAGTATAGACACCAGGATAGTTTCAAACAAACCAGGCTTGCTACATAAATCCCTAACTCTGGTGCATGAGCTTTGCATTGCAACACTGGCTAGCTGTATTTCTCTACAGCTATACATTTCTTCATCAATTTCAGCAGAAAAACACTTAGGCCTCCCTGGTTCTTTGAGGCTTTGTATCCTTACAAAGGTTACTGTATGGAGCATACTTAAATGAGATATATGCATGTTCTTCTAATTTGTTGCTGGATCTTTTGTTTCATCCCAGCCATGAACTTAGCAATGAGTGAGGAAGGACATTTCTTTTCAAGTCACCAACAGCTAAAGAACCTAATATATCAGTCTTGGCTCTCAAGAGAAAGGGTTACTTGGGGGGGGGGGGAGGAGGGTCTCTCATGAAATGCATGGTGTTCATTCATGAACTGGTAGAAGGTGTCACTGGGAATCCTGTCAATGGCATTAACTGAAGGAGATTAGAGAAATGTTGGAAAGTTACTATGCAAATAGTATTTAAGTATTGCAAACTCTTTAGCAATGATTGGTAATGAATAGGCCAGTCTTTCTTAAATTTAAAAGAGGGAGTAAGTAAAAAAATGCTTGAAAATATAGCATCTGATTGTAACACCACGGATAAGTTGGTTTGCATCTATTTTACTGGATCTGAAATGTCAGAGAGGCACACACGTTTCAGAATAATATTCCTTGCTTTAAAATTCAACCCCTTTTGGATGTAATTATGAAACATGGTCTGTGCAGGAGAAACTGAGTACTGTGCTCTAAGATGTCTATCATTCTTGAGGCTGTTGCATGTCTGCTATTTATTCGTTGTTATGCTCAGGGTGGAGCAGTCATTATGGATACCTTCCATTTCTCTTTGATAGAAACAATGGTCCAGCCCATCTTCATCACGACATGTGGGGGCCCACAAAGACTCCATAGTGGGGCCTTATTCCATCTTGACTCAAGGTCAGAGAGTCTGAGCTTGTTTTGCCCCCCAAGGCTGCATAATAGGATGTTTTGGCCTAAGGCATGGTTACCAGGTGTCTTATACTTCAAGGCCTAATTACAGGATATTTTGCTGAAAGGTGTGGCTACAAGATGTTTTGAGAATTAAGAAAGTGTTTACACTTGTCTGTACTTCGTACTTTGAACCACTGTGTCCTTGAGAGGGGGAGGTCTTTTGCCTCTCCCCTTGCTGGTGTATAAAAAGCCCATGAGGAATAAACTCGGGATTGTGGTACTGACCCAGAGCCCTCCCGATGCTATTCTGTGCCTCTGACTTTTTCTTTTCTATTATTTCTCAATCCTCACTCCTTCCTTCAAGGACTGTTCAATAGTCGGGCGGGACCCAACAATGACAGTCCTCCAGAATCTTCAATGAGGGGCACCTGCTTGTTAATGTCCTTTGGATTATCTATAATGTGCTGTTTCCTGTTCTTTTCCTTATTTCAGGGCAGAATCTGACATGAATCCTGGATCTGTTATTGTTGTTTCGATACAAGGTCTCACTGTGTAGCCTGAGGTGCCAGGAACTTGCTAGATAGCCCAGACTGGCTTCTAATTTAGAAATCTGTCTGCCTCTGTTTCTCCAGTGCTAGCATTAAAGGCATGTGACACCATACCACCACCACCCCCCAAATAGCCTCTTCCAATTTGTACTCAGTATAGAAAACAGTGTTGTTACTATGCCCACTTCTACTGCACTGAAGGAAAAAAGCCCAAGCTCTTACTGAACTGTGTTAATTTCACATAGACAGGACAACATTGAAAGAGCTGTTTCCTCACTTCTTCCAGTGTGTTCTTCAATTTACTGAGCCCTCTGAACCTCCTGTTGATCAGCTGTTCCATCCTTCTTATTCCTCATTCTTTTTTCTTTTTGTCTTTGAAGCTTAGCTCTATTCCATTTGGAGTCTTCACATCTCTCTTCAAGAAGGTTCTATGGTTTGCTCTGTTTTCAGGCTCAGCAGAGTTCTCCTTCCTTGGAAATGCTAACTGACTTTCCACTTATTATTAATTAAAACTGCACCATCCCATCTCCTTGGAATCCTTTATGTTAGCTACCTCATATTTACAAAAACTTGTAGTCACATTTGTGTGAGTGTGTGTGTGTGTGTGTGTGTGTGTGTGTTATGACTCATTAAAATCTATTTATCTATTAAAATGTGATTTGCTTCCTAGATTGAGCAATATCATCTTCCTTAGCATCCAGCACCATGCTTCATGTATAAAGTACTCAGCTAATAGTTATGAAAAAAAGATGATTGAACATATCCTCAAACTGTTTTGATTTCTTTGCTACTCAGCGAAGTTCATTCACCACTCATTTAGCTATTTGTTATGGCTGTCAGCATGGCCCTTTGTGGCTGCGCTTGTGTATGAAAGGCATTCCAACAGTGACTCTCACTGCCAGCTTCCTTCAGTCAGCTTCATCCCAGGCAATGCAAGCAGAGAACTGACTGGAGCCCAAATGATGACTGCAGCTCGTGGAGTCCTTGGCTGCCAGCGTCTGACCCTGCCTGCCATCACGGCTCTCTTTTCACACATCAGGCTCCATCTGGCCAGCACTCCACTCTTACTGCACACTCAGTCCAGATTATGACATCTAACAGGACTTCTCTAACTCTCTTGGGTGGAGATGATCTCTGTTTTGATTCCAAATCTTTTTATTAGTTTGTTGTTATGGAGGTTTGACATGGTACTGTAATCTCTTACTTAACATTGCCAAAATCTATAGCAATCCTCACAGACTCCCGATGCTATCCAAACTCATCTGTCACGTCACACTCAACACAGTGTAAGAGTCAATGAAATTATGTGAGTGACTTGATAACCATGAGGACAACGGTGGGTAAAGAGCTGTTTACATATAAAAATGGAGAACAGACAACGATGCAAAAGAGCGGGAAGGAGAAAGGGTTTTGTGGCAGATTCTTGTACACTGTGATAATGAAGTAAACTCTGATATATGAACACTTGGTAACAATGAGGACTAACAACCAAGACACGACAAAATGACTTAGGTCATCAACACTTTCACAGTGCTGCCTTTCATTAGTAAGTCAACAAATGGACTATGACGGGACTGCTTGTATCATACATCTTCTCAGGGACAATGGAGTATTAAACATTCTCCATAGTCTATCTTGATTAAAGAAAGTTTAGCTGAGTTACTAAGCCTCTCAAACTCAAGCCCACCAGAATTTAAAGCAGAGGTAGAGGCACTTCTGCAACCAAGAGCTGGAGCATGAGGACTTCATCTCTGCAGCATCAGGGCACGACTCAGGTGCATGAAGACGGAGACACAGGCAGGCTGCCTCAGCCTCTTGGCTAACTCTCGGGACTAGAATCCATTCCATTCCTTCAAGTAGCTTGCTGTGGATGTGAATCCTTTTCAATATTTAAATATCAATCACATTTTTGGAATCTGATGATCATATTCTACCCATATATATGTGGAGGCAGGCATGACAAGTCTCTTTCAATGTGAATCGTAGATATTGGACAAAGACCATTTAACTGCCATTATATGCTTTACTGTCAAGTTATCTCCTTTATGTATTCATCTGGTAAGTTGTAGCTAGCTTTAACAAGATTCTCACATGAATATGCATATTCACATATGTATAGATAGATACCTGAAAAGACATATATGATATTTCATATGATATCAAAAAATTAAATATCAAAAGAGCACCACAGTCCACAGAAACTGAAAGCAGAGCAGTCATCTAAAGTAATCAACTAACAATCATCAAAAATGCATGACGTTTTTGCCAAGATAACCAGAAAGAAATCTAAAAGAATGAAAGTGATCCTGAATGTGTTAAAGGGTAGCCACCATAATATACTGCTACTATTTTATAGTCTAGCAGCTCTGTTTGAATCGCAGTGTGTGACTTTATTGATGCCATACTTATCCTACGTTTCTGGTCTTGCTGTTGGGAGCATTATGATAAATAATAATAGACATTTCCTTGTATTATGTCCATTTATTAACAATGACATAGTGTCAAGCGTTCTAATCTATTTAACCTTTGTAATACATGTAAGTGGCAAACTCGAACATTCTTTGATAGTCATAGGAAAAAGTGATAACTATCAGGGAATCTCATTTTAAAGCTAATTTTTGGATAAAAACCTGGGAAGTAATCTTTGTACATTTTCAGAATCTAGCTTGGTGCAAATCTCTGTCCCCCATTCCTGCTAAGAACTTAATTGAATTATATTTTATTCTTCTAGCATCGTAATAATCTCTAGATAGATTAGTCTTTCTATACTGTTGGAGAAAGTCAATTGGATTAGCACAGGGGTGAGCAGGGAGGGATGCATCCTAGCAGAACTTACAAACAGCAAGATTTCACGGAGAGGTAGAGTTGAAATGGCTTCTACTTTGCTTTACTAATTTCCTCAGTGATGAGGAGGAAGAGCAGACTCCTACAAGGTCATTTCACAAAGACTAGTAAAAGTGAATAGTTATACACTGGTATAAAGGGGGGCACATCACTAGACTTCATTCTCTTAGACCACTGACTGCTAACCCAGAACTTGTAAGGCTTCATTTTAACAAGATTTTTGTTTTTGTTTTTGTTTGTTCTTTAACTTGAGAACATTCTCCCTGCTCTATGAAGAGTACTTCCTAAAAAGTAAGTTTAAATTAGTAATTAAACACAAGCCCCTTTAAATTCTTTGGTTCAGAAGTCAGAAAACTAGGAGTGCCCCTGCACTGTGATCTCCTACTTTACCAGATGGGAACAATATGATTCCTTGTACAGCACTCAGTACAATTTGCCCGACAGTCATAACGATCAAGCCACCAATACGAAGATAGCATATACCATGTGTGGAACACTGTAAGACATTATGTAAAAACATAAAAGATCCATTAACACAGACCCTGCCCTGGCTTGCAAAGCATGCAGACTCATAGGCAGTCCTGTAGCCCTGAACTTCAGCATTGCACGATGGAACTGTTCCATAAGGCATGGAAGCAGCAGCTCTAAGGAGGCCTCCGAGACTGCATACAAACCTGAGCTCTGCCCACCAAAGCTCGTGATACAGCACAGAGCTGAAACGCCTTGAGCTCACGACAGTGACAGAACACTCATGTCTCAGCAAATCACACTGACGGAGCATCTGCAGAGGCAGGGCCTCCACCAGCATCCCCCCGCTTCCTCCAACCCCACCCCATTAATATGCTTACACACACAGACTCTGACGGACTGAGAAAGTTCACCAGGTTCATGTCTCAAAACTTATAAACTTCAATTACAATAAATTGAAAACCTGAGCTGTCACAGAAAGTTTACTTCTTGAAAAATATCAATGTGACTCAGTGACTTCAATTACTTCCTTCCTAATGAAAGAAGGTTAGTTAATCCCAAGTGGTCCTCCCTGAGTACATACACACATGAGCAAAATGAAATGAGCTCATCAGGACACACACACACACACACACACACACACACACACACACACACACATATGTGTGTGTATATGTGTCTGTGTGTGTATCCTGATGGGCCCATTTCATTTTGCACATGTGTATATGTATATGTGTGTGTATGTGTGTATACATGTATGTGGTGTATGTGTGTGTGTGTGTGTGTGTGTGTGTGTGTGTGTGT
>CABHPR010153344.1:0-13213 GCA_902168415.1 Peromyscus melanophrys
AGAAGGCTTGAGTTCAGCTCAAAGTGCTCATGTCAGGAACCAGCTGTTTCCAATTTCATTGCCTAGGGAGTCAACAACTCTGGCTTCCACCCCACTCATGTTCACATACCTTTACACATGAAAACATAGTTAAAAATAAAATAAACCCTAAAAAGAATATTAGAACTGTTATAAGTGGCTGCTGTTAAATTATAGCAAGGCAACTAATAAAACTAGTAACACTCAAGAAATTTTTAGAGCAAAATGTTTTACAATAATTTCTTTGGTAAGTGATAGTGTTGTTACAATTATGATCTCACAGCAGCTGAGGTATTGGCACCAGACCTGCACAAAAGCAAGCTATGCATAACCACTACATGGAGAGGAAACAGGCTCATAAGTCCCCTTGAATAACTTGGAAGCTGTTGCCAACTAATGGCTACTGGGAAGAGGAAGATTTCCTGTGTGGTGTGACACATGAACCAGCTGATGGCACCCCCATACCCATGCTCATATAGACAGCATTGACTAGATTTAGTAGGGTGTGTGTGTGTGTGTGTGTGTGTGTGTGTGTGTGTGTGTGTGTGTGTAACAGTCCATGAATTGTGATGAGAACAGTGAGGATATTATTCTGGGAGGAGCTGAGCTGTGAGGGAGCGAGTGGGGGATCATTATCATCTCAACAATATAATTGTGAATAAAATTGACAAAGCTAATTAAAAATACATAAAAGGTTTTATTCTTTGAGTACCTGTATTATTGCTGTATAAAAATAATTGTTTAGTTCATTTTTCTAAGAATCTCATCTGGCTTTTCCAAACTGTACTACATTGACACAGTTCTATAAAACCATCTGTCATGTATATATTTTTGTGTGAAATTGGGGAAGGGCACATATCTTTTCACTCTATGTAGGCAATGAGGACATAAACAAGAAATGATTCCACTTAAGCTTAAATTAATGAACTGTGTGTTTAGTACAGTTACTTACAGTAACATGGGTCTACTGTTACTCACAGGGCATGATAGAGGGTGAGTCAAAGGCAGGTGCATGGCAGAAATGTTATTCTGTTTGGTGACATCTCATGAGAGTTGCAACCCAGGAACTCTCTGCCAAATAAGTGAGCCATTCCACTAACATGCATCTCCTATCATCCATTTGTTGTACACTGCTTGCAAAACATAGGGAGAGGCCTGTGAATCATGTAAATTTCATGACTATCTTTATCTTTGTAAGTTTCTTTAGAATTCTGAAGGTTATAAGCCCCTGTCTTTCCTCCAGGTATTGGGGAATATTAGTTTAAGATGTATTACATTCGTTTATGCTGTGGAATATTTGTTTAATGATGCAAAGATATGTTGCATTCTTTTATGTTGCATTTGTTTAACTCTGTAATGCTGTGTTACTTTGCTTGTCTAAGACACCTGATAGGTCTAAGAAAGAGCTGAATGTCCAATAGCTAGGCATAAGAGGGATAACTGTGGCTGCCAAGCAGAGAGAATAAATAGAAGGAAAAGAAAAAAGAAGGGGGAAGAGAAAAAAAAAAAAAAAAAAAAAAAAAAGGAGAGGTCGATTCTAGGGACTGGCCGCCCAGCCAACAATAGAGTAAGAAGTAAAGAAAGAAATATGGAATGGAGAAAGGTAGCCCCGAGGCAAAAAGGTAGACAGAATAATTTAAGAAAAGCTGTCTTGAAATAAGAAAAAGTGAAAGCCAGGCATTGGAAAGTAAGAATAAGTCTTGATGTATTTATTTGGTATCTGGGTGGTGTGTCTCCAGAGAGTCAAAGAGTGAAAAAAGAGCCAACAACATCGAGGAAGAAACATTTCAATTTGAAGAAAAGAGAAACAAAGCACTCGACTTTTTCTTTCAGCTCTTACATTCTTTCTACTTCATTTCCATCTTTTCAAGGGGGTGTTTTCACTGTTCCAGAATGTTTATATGCATGTAAGTCTTTTGATAGTAAGTCTACCAACTTAAGTTCTTTCCCTTTAAAATCATTCCCTAAACCTCACTGGTTTTCTTTCTCAACATTATATGGTGTTCTTCTTCTTTTTTATTTTATTTTATTTTTATTTATTTATTTTTTTGGGGGGGTGGTTTCGAGACAGGGTTTCTCTGTGTAGCTTTGCGCCTTTCCTGGAACTCACTTGGTAGCCCAGGCTGGCTTCGAACTCACAGAGATTCGCCTGGCTCTGCCTCCCGAGTGCTGGGATTAAAGGTGTGTGCCACCAACGCCCGGCTTTCTTTCTTTCTTTTTTTTTTTTTTTTAACTCACTTAGTTCACTATTTGCAGTCAATACGTGACACACACATCTAATCTACACTTTTATTTTGTTTCACTTGATCTTGTGCAGGTCTTGTACATACAGTTATGACCTCTGTGAATTTATGTGTTCAACTGCCCTGTTGTACCTCAAAACACTGATTTGCTGTAATATCCCACTATCTCTGACTCTTAAGATATCCCTGCTCTCTCTTTCATAATGACCATTGTTCCTTTGGAGATGTTTAGTATCAGTGTTTCCTGAGCTCTGATGGGAAGGGAGGTGGTACAGATATTTGATGATTTTCTTTTCATTATGGCATAACATTGGGCCATGTGTAATAGTAATAGTCACTTATTATCAAGAACATAATTGTTGGTAATTTTCCTTAGTAATTACTGCCCACTGAAAAATAAAGTTTCCCACCATGTCTGAACCTGACAGCAGCAGTCCTCTATTGTTATAACATAATGTTTAAGGAAATTTATGACACACCACCTGTCTTTAACACAAAAGCAGTAGTTGCTTCCTCGATGTAAATAAATACATTCCTTAAGAGTAGATAATGGTACCATTGACATGGTACCATTCACATGTTCTCATTCGAGAAGCCAGACTTTAATTCAAATAAAAAAATATTGGTTGCAGCCATAACAGTAATGGCATATTTGCACCAGAAAGCACTTCACATTTAATATTTGAATAGAGTAGCATGTAGAACTCATAACTGACCAGGACTTTGAGTGATAATTTTCTCCTAGAATATAAACAGAACCTTTCTGTGATGTCAATAAAGGACTTCCAGCTCAGTCCCAGCTTAATTTTTTTCCATATTCTATAGTGAAAGCACATAGTAAAGCTAGCAATAGAATCTTACCATCTAGTTATGGCTTTTAACCAACACAAAGAACAGTAGCTTTGTTGTTTGTGAGGTCTCAGAGGCCTCCATGGCCACAAAAATTATTGGGAGGAAGCTTACCCCAGACATTGATACTTCCACTTGATATGAATATGGCCTTTGGGTATCTCTTTTTCACCACATGGGATGCTATTCAAACACCTTATCTGTATTTGTTCTGTCATTCATGATGAATTTTTCAAATCTCTAAGTCACTCAGGAATTAGCATTATATAATCAAACTAGCTTGTGAGAAGGTAGACAGAATTTTTGAAAGCTACCATTGTTTAATCCAAGGAAATGTCAACGGGTCTTACATGGCTAAGAATATAATAAAAATGAAATGTTGGCAAAGTTTAATACAGCAGCTAAAGATCTCATCATTAGATCAAATGTTTTGCAAAAGATTCATGTTGAGTCAAAAGTAAGTATCGGGGGACTAGTCCAATCATCTAGCCCTCTATAGTCTGTGAGTCATTTGTAATTGTCATCTTTGGACAACACCACTGACACAAAGCTGCAGCAATATCCTTGCCTCAAGACACTGACCCAAGAAGGTTTAGACTGCTTTGCATAGCTCAATAATAAGAAAGAGTAGAGATATAATTTTACCTGTCACTCTTGCCACTGGATCTGGTTTCCTGGATTCGACAGGCTCTAAAAAGATTGCAAATTTAGTTAGGAATATCTTTCCCCAGTATGCATTGTTTATAGGTAGAAATCATGTACTCTAGAAAAATAACTGCCCTCTCAAAGGCACATCCCCTTTCACTTATGAATGTTTTAATGTTCAGTTTTTCTATAAGTTGCTGCATATCCAAGCCAGCTAATGTACTGATCTACCACCTGTTTCTTCAGGCTATTTATCTTTTGTTCTAAAAAGGGAAGAGTAGTTATATTATGTTATTTCTCTTTCAATGATACTCAGGATTATTCCATGTATGTTCTGTTCAAAATCCTTACATTTAGAGTGTGAGAAATTTGTTCATCCCTGGTTCAAAAGCCTTTCCAAATTCAAGACCTTCAGATGGAGATTATTCTCTAATTACCATTATTCCCTTTATGGGGCCAATAACAAAGTCCCTCTGTATGCTGAGTCACAAGTGTTCCCTTTCCTTACTCTCACACTAGTCACTGTTCAGTTAATCCCATTATTTCCAGATCTTTGGATACCCAGAATGATTCTTCAGTATAGGTCTAATTCATACTCCATTTTCCTTGCATTCTGTGCGCTATAATAAATAACAAGTAAATGTCCCTATCTCGTCTTCCGTTTTGAATAGGCTTTACTTTCAATTCCAAGATACCACTCAAAGATTTTTTTTTTTCCATTTTGACAAGGACAAGTTCTTTCAGACCATGTTACCCATTTTTTTTTTGTAGTTTTTATCATCCTCAGCAAAGTCCACACAAATGCCATCACAACCTAATAACAAACTCATATTATACATGCTACTTTCATTGATTTCAATAAATTTTCTAGTTCATTTACCATTTTGGAAAAATGTTCAAACTCATGTGAAAGATTCCATCACTAAGGAGGACTGCTACTCCAAACAACATTGAGTAATGCAATCATACTGGGGTTTTCCTTCCTGAATCCTCCACTCCGACAATTTGACCTAATTGCATGTGTTCTCATGTAATTTCAGGTAACAAGGAATTGTCACTACAGCAAGAGACAAATCTTTTAAATTATTTGTGTGGTTGATTTTGCCTTGTCTGAATGTTTTCAGAGCCAATGCAAGGATAATGCAGCTCATCCTCTCCAACACATCTTTGGTTCTTTCTGCTCCTCCATTCTTGGGTGCCAATTGTGTCATGTGACTTTTTCTAGAGAGACAAAAACAAATTACTTTTAACCCCATATGGGGGCACAGACAATAAAAAGACTAATTAAAAAACAAAACAAAACAGAGACCATGTGCTTTGGTAATGTACCTGGGAACTAGCTGATTGAAAGTTTCTTATAGCATGCTCAGAGACTAGAACATTATGGAGGGTAGGGTCTCTCTTCAGCTTTTTGCCTTGGCAGGTTCCCCATGTTTTCCTGTTCAAAAATACTGAAAGCTCTTATACAAGGACACCTGATGAAGACAAAAGATGTACATACTAGGTTTTTTTTTTTTTTTTTTTTTTTTTTTTTTTTTTTTTTTTTTTTTTTTACAAACTGGGGAAAAATAATCAGTGAAGAAACCAAAGCAGGTAAAAAAAAATCAGCAGACTGGAAGAGAGCACTAGCAATTACTTATGTTGAAGAAAGTTACTGGAACTAGGGGCAGAGAGGAGCAATTTTCATTATTGTCATTAGTGGGGTACCAAAGAGGCTCCCTAGTAAGGCCTTACTCAAGATCAGAGAATAAAAGCTTTCTTTGCCCAGCAGGACTGCAAAATAGCATGATTTGGCCAAGGTGTGGGTACCAGATGATTTGATGGGTCTACACTTGTTTTTACTTTACACCTCGATCTTGGAGTGGGGGTGGTCTTTTGTCCCTTCCCTTGCTGATGAATAAAAGTCCCATTATGAATAAAGTCTGGGTAACTGGGTATTGACCCAGGATCCTCCGGAAGCTATCCTGTGTCTCTGTCTTTCTCATTGTATAGGTCTATATTTCTATCTAATATTTCCTCGTTCCTCTCTCCTCCCCCCGGGAACCCTTGGACAGGTCAGTGCTGGGCTCCGGCAGTCATTCAGATGCTAAACAGAAGACAATGAGTGGCCCTGCAAACTTTTTGAAACAAATGGCACCTCAGCTACAGACAGGTTTTCCCTTTCTGTTTAAGATCATGTCTGGGATGTTTCTATGGGAAAGCGGACAGTATTTGTGGGGAATTATTTAAGCTGAACAATGTCCCATAGAGGAACACTTTCCGGACACTGGAGAGCTGTCCTGGTGATGACTGCGAGACTCAGCTGTGGGTGGCACAAGTTAGGCTGTGACCTATTTGAGAACATAAACCCATTCGTCTTCCTGTGAAATGAAATAATCCTGAAGCTGAGGGAAGAAAATTCATGGTCAAGTTCTACTAAATAAGCAAACTAAAGCAACAGAGTTTGAATCTAGACTTGAAGAATTCTAGTGAAGCTAAGTAGGAATTTAATTTTGATTAAAAAGATATTGAAATTTCTAAACAGGTATTTGTTGCAGAAAAAGTAGTTCCTGCCATCCCGCCTGAAAAGAACCAAAAGAATAGAAGTAACTATCAGTCTCCTGCCCTCCTCATGGAGTCTGTTTCCGTAAGTGCTATGAACCAAGCATATCTGAGTTATATTTGTATACTGTGCATGTAAAATATAGAGGCTTTACAGTATATTAGTTTATTTACATAGTGATATATCTTTTAATGATTGGTTTTTAGATGTATACGGATTAAATTGACCATCTGCTCTGTTGTAACTATCTACTGTATGACAAATTTAGACCCAGGTTGAACATTTAGAATTTTACTAATTATCTTATTTTAGTATATGTGTATGTATGTGTATGTTATATTATATGACACTATATATGTATATTAATTTAGTATAGTATAAGGCATAAACTGTAAATGCATAAACCAGACCAATACATAAGTACATGACTATTTAAATGGTAAGCATGGTGGTAAAAGCCTTTAACTTCAGATTCTAGGAAGAAAGATTTCAAGTTCAAGGCCAATTTGGACATGCAGGAGGCCTTATTGGTTATTTTGTTTTTAATGAAAAAATTAAAATAACAACTAATTAAATTTTAAAAATGCTATCACTAACAAACCTACCTCAGCAAGGGTTCAGGCAAGGATAGTGGATTAGTGGATAATGTGCCCTTCAGGATTCATTATTAAGTGAAGAACAGTGCACAGTAAGCTGAATCACTAGTAGGAAGTAAGAATCAATAGTAAGCTACACATGGGAATGTAAAAGAAGGATAAATGTACTGATGTTTGTTAGAATTTTCTTCTGATACCTGATTTTGAGGAATAGTGGTAAAATCGTGTTGAGAGAATTATGACATGCTCAGGATTACTTCATATTGCAAATGTGACACAAAGAAAATGCAAAGGAATGAAGTTAAACTGGAACAAAGATTTTGTTTAATGTTAGGATTATGTAGTATTAATCAACTGGATTCTAAGTAACTATGGTCATTGAAATCTCTAGGATAACGCACAAAAATACTTTTAAAATATTGTACACTAGAAAACAATCTTTTACTATTATTTACACGAAAACAATAGAAAACAGAAGAAAAAACTACACAATACACATAGAAAGAAAATAGTAAATGAATGAGCAGAATGTAAACATCACCAGCCATATTATATGCAAATGGCATAGCCATTTCAATCAAAAGGCAGAGATTATATAAGAATATTAAAATCACTTATCAAAACACAAGACCAGAGTATATTTTCTTACTCAAAAATATTTTATTTTTAAAGATATAAACAGACTTATAATAAGAAAAGAGCAACTCACGGCTTAAAAACCAAAATTATAATCAAGTTGAAGCATGTGGGTAGATATTGGCAATGGAAGGCTTTACTGATAAATTTTAGGGGCTGGTGAGGTGGCTCGGTTGGCCAAGTAATTGCTATACACTCATGACACTCTGAGTCAGTATCAAGCACCAAGTAAGGCACAGCAGTGCTGGGAAAGGGGAGATAAAGATGGGACACCCTTCAAGGCTGGCCATCTAATCTACCCAAATCAGTAAATTCTAGGTTTAGTGAGAGACCCTGCAACCAAAAGTAAGATGGGAAACAATTGAAGATAACACCTGATAATCACACCTGGCCTGTACATGCTGGCATACACCAATGCACATTCACCCATGTACACATGGGAGTATCACACACACACACACACACACACACACACACGCAAGCATCCACATATGCACACATACACAGATGAACACATACACACTCACATATGCATACACACAATTGATAAATTTCAAAAATCATTTGAAGACAAACACGGTATAAAAACACTATGACAACATATGAGGGGGATATAATAATAGGAAGCATATAAACAACTAAAAACCAGATCCAAAACACAAATGCAAAAGTGACAAGTGAGATGTTGACAGACTGAAAGTAATAACTGGAGATATCAGTACCTTATTTTCAGTAATATATAAATACACTTCCAATAATTACATGGAACAATTTGTACAACAATTATTTTAATGCTATTATGTAATCTCTGTATTTCAATTGATATAGCTATATAACTTATATTTAATGCAATTAGTAACAATGTTTAACTTCTTCTCATCACTTTGGTTTTTGTCCACAGAGCATTACATCCAATACTAATTTACTAATTTATTTTACTCATGAGAAGCATTTTTTGTCAAGCGAGCAATATACCAAGTGTTTTAAAAAAAAGCCCAGCATGCATAATAGCACTTAAACAATGAAAAAATAATTTCTAAAGTTAAATAGGATAAAATTAAGAATAAATGAAAAAGAAAATATGGGATACTCACAAATTTGTGAAATGATGCAATAAAATCTAAAAGAGCAAATGAGCTACTGAAGAAATCACAGGAGAATTCTCAACAGTATGATTGCCTGAACAAGACCTACGTAGTCACAGTACCAGCTGGAATGACAACGTGGACAGGAAAAATTCCACAAGTTCCCACAACCAGATAAAGATCTATAGATATGTGGATGAGAACGGGAGAACTTGTTTCCTCCAGGGATAAGTGCCTACATAGGTTGTCTGATCCCAAAGCACTAAATGGGGACACACATGCACAAGGGTAAAGCCAAAGGGACTCAGTATGCTTTATGTATTTGTCCATGTACAAATAACAAACGTTTACGTGTGTGTGTGTGTGTGTGTGTGTGTGTGTGTGTGTGTGTGTGTGTGTGTATGTCCTGTATTAGAGGAATGGAGTGCTTTATATGTAGATCTAAAACTTTATATATGAAGTTCTCTAAACAAAGTCACAAAAATGTCTTCACATTTGAACTGAGGACAAATGAAATATTATGTAACTAAATATAGTTTTAAATCACCAAACATATCATATCAAATTGTGCATGTGTATATGTGTGCATACATGCATGCATGTACATGTGTTTGAATACATAGGTACTTGCCAGTATGGCTGCATGCAGAGGTCAGAGGTTGAGATCTAGAAATCCTTTCTTCCACATGCTCCTCCTCGTGGTTTTGAAACATTCTTTCATTGAAATGAAAGGGCTCCATTTGGCTAGACTTGCTGGCTAGGAACTTCCCAGGGATCACTCTGTCTATGTCACTCAGCACTGGGGTTACCAGCATGCAACTGGTCCATTTTTGTTCTTTGTTTATTTGTTTTTTAATGTGGACTTTAGGGATTTGAATTCCAATACCCACACTTTTGTAAAGAGCACTTTGCCAAATGAGCTATTTCTGAAGCATTGGCAGAGCAAATCATACAGAGTACAGATACAGTAGTACGTGGAAGATAATTTATGCCAGCAGATACCTCCTATGTAAGAAACAAGCATAGGGGCTCAAGTTATTAATCTAACATTTAAGCACAAGAAACAGTTAAACAGTGACTTAAATGCACAGCCTTTAGAGGAAAAGAGATCACTAACACTAAAATTGATGTAATAGAGACATAAATGAGAGAAATAGTATTAAAAATGAAAAGTTAAATAAAATTTAAAAACCTTTAGACAGATTAACCAAGGAAAAGAGAAAACACTCAAAATGATAAAGTGGGGAATAAAACACAGGACATCCATAACAATCTTATAAGAAACAAGCCCATCCTTTCCACTGCCAAAGATGGAAAGATACATAGAAAAGAAATGGAATAATAAGGATGATGGGGGAAGTATTTCAGTTATTTACATACCACCAAATAAATATGGGAATGAGGTTAAAATAACATACCACAAAATAAAGCAATTTATGTATAATTTAGCATCATATTCCTTTTTATGTATATCAACTTATTTATATTACTTTAAAGCAACAGTTTTGCCATGAAAAGTTACACTGATGAGAAATATTTCATTCAAGACATTAGCAGTAGAGCAGAGAGACTGCAATACAAGTTGAAAGCTGAATTCTATTGAAATACAGTGATTGCTGGGAGGTGGTGGTACAGGCCTTTCATTCCAGCACTCGGAAGGCAGAGCCAGGCAGATCTCTGTGAGTTTGAGGCCAGCCTGGTCTACAGAGCAAGTTCCAGGACAGGCACCAAAGTTATACAGAGAAACTCTGTTTTGAACAAACAAACAAACAAACAAATACAGTGACTGAGGGATTGTAATGTTCCCCCATCGAGGTATTTGTTACACTCAGAGTAAAAGGACACCTTTGCCATCTTTCATACAGAGGTAGTTTCAATATTGTCACAGAGCATCTGCAAACGTTGACCCCATGCTCTCACAGAGATGGGGGCAGGGACACTGAGGGTCACACTTTACAGAGATCAGATCAAAGGGCATTACATAAACCAGTTACCCTGCCCCTGATACCTGATAGATGTGAAAGCGGGAAATAGCCTTGAGCAAATTAGCAAAGGATACAACATCCTGAACAGAACACTGATAGCACAGGCACCAAGATCGACTATTAATACATGGGACTTCATGAAACTGACTATCTTCTGCACAGCAAAGACATCATCAATAGGACAAAACAGCAGCCCACAGAACGGGAAAAGTTTTCACAAATCCACATCTGACATTGGCCTAATATCTGAAACATATAAAGAACTAAAAAAACTAAACATCAACAAACCAAATAATCTAATTAAATAATGGAGTATAGATTTATATAGAGAGGAATCTCAAATGACCAAGAAATATTAAAAAGGAATATTCAATATGCTTAGCCATCAGGAAAATGCAAATCAAAATGACTTTAAGATTCCATCTTCTACCTGTCAGAATGACTAAGATCTGAAACACAAGTGACAGCTCATGCTTGCTAGGATTCGGAGCAAGGGGAGCAATCCTCCACTGCTGATGGGAGTGTAAACTTGCACAGCCACTTTGGAAGTCAATATAGAAATTCCTCAAAAAACTGGGAATTGATCAAACTCAAGATGCAGCTTTATCACTCCTGTGTATAGACCCAAAGGATGCTCCCCCATACGACAAGGACACTTGCTCAACTATATTCATAGCAGCTTTATTCGTAATAGCCAGAAACAGGAAACAGCCTAGATGACCTTCAGCCAAAGAATGTATAAAGAAAATATGATACATTTACACTTCCAGATGTTTAAAAAAGATAGTCCAGGCCGAGCAGTGGTGGCACACGCCTTTAATTCCAGCACTCTGGAAGCAGAGCCAGGCAGATCTCTGTGAGTTCGAGGCCAGCCTGGTCTACAGAGTGAGATCCTGGACAGGCACCAAAACTGCACAGAGAAACCCTGTCTTGAAAAAACAAAAAACAAAAAACAAACAAACAAAAAAAAAAAAAGATAGTCCAAAAATTTTAAATTGTCTAGAGATTTATTTTTCAAATGTAACTCAAAAGAACAAAGAAAAGTTTTTAAATGAATAATACTAGAAAAGGAAGAGTTGTATCTTATAGCAGATTAGGGTCTGCCTAAAATATATTTAAGCAGGAGAACATAAGGCTCTTCTTGTCAGACGATAGAAAATACCATGTTATCATTAATCAAAGTAGATCAGGCAACTACATTTATTTTTCACATACTAAACTTTCTCCTTAAATTAATGTATAATGATATTTAAGTTATTTTGGTATGGAAGTCTTGTCTGCATATTGCATGGTTCTTTAGGTGAAGAATAGTAATATCACCTCTGAATGATAATATTAAGACCATCCTAATGCCACTTCAAAATTACCAACCAACCAATAACTCTTACTCAGATAATGAATGCTTGTTTAATCAATACATTTTTTTCTAATTTTAGAATCTAGTTTTGTGATATCAGTCATTTACATGATTTTTTCTTTTTAGGGAAACTGTAAGTAAGTAGATTTTACTTAGACATAAACAAAATAATATGATTTGGGGAATACAGGATCCTGGGAGGCTTGTTTAAATCTAATATAGCAGCCCTACAGATTATCCTATAGCCTATAAAAATACACCATAATTTGTTCTTTCTGTTTTGTATTTAAAAGCCTTGAAAACTACAAAACAGCAAAACTGACTTACAGCAGTGTTTATGTGAAGCTGACACCTTGAGAGAAGGAAAATCATTGTGCAGCATGGTTTGTTATCTGCATCCTCTGCTTTTTAGTAGTACAAAGATCACAGTGGAATAGCTATTTACCTACTCGCCACTTTGAATAAAGATGTAATAAAAGGAGAGCCAAAGGAATAAGAGAAATCTCACATGTATCTTAAATGTTCTTAGTGGAGTATAGAAAGACAATACTTTGATTGCCCTTAAATTTCTCCTTTATGTTGTTTGAGAATTCCTCTGTGCACATTCAAGCTCTGCAGCACCTTCAAAATGAGGCAATAGAAAAGAGACTTAATAAACCAATAGCTGAATAATTTAGGTGGCACTAAGGAGACCTGGGAATTATAAATGCGGAGAAAAGAGCTTTGCTTGTGAGAGCTATGAATAAGGCAGGCAACACAAGGCAATCAGGAACTCAGGTTCTGAAGTCATGTTCTATAGCATATGCTCTATTGAATGTAGGACTCTAGTTGCTGCTTTTCCAATGCATTTATTCACAAATGCCTGAATTCTGGGAGCTCCATTGCCCTCCCTTGTCCTCTTTTAAGGAAAGTATCAATGTTTTGACAATGGAGAGTGCCCGGCCTTATGTGGAGTTCATTTGTGTGTGGGCTATGATAACACCATCCCCCATTCCCATTCATCACTATTTTGGCTTTTTACAGGCACTTAAAGTGAAAACAATATTTTATAATATTTTATAATATGTGTTTGTATTCATGTGTATGTGTGCACATTCTCTCTCTCTCTCTCTCTCTCTCTCTCTGTGTATGAGTTTGTGAGCACATTTGGGTGCAGATAACCATGGGTTCCTTGGTGCCAGAGTTACAAGCAGTAGTGAGGTGCTAAATATGGATGAACTCAGATTCTCATGTCAGCAAAAAGTGCTCTTATCAGCT
>CABHPR010153346.1:9966-34639 GCA_902168415.1 Peromyscus melanophrys
TCCATGATCTCTGTGAGGAACACATTCAGACTGTGTGCCTTACTCCATGATCTCTGTGAGGAATGCACTCAGACTGTGTGCCTTACTCCATGAGCACACTCAGAAGCCAGTTGAGCTTCACTTGGGTTGGTTCCGGCTGCCAAAGTGCTTGTAGTGATGAGTTGACCAAACGCTTAGGATATTAGTGAAGCATGTGGCTGGGTGTGTCTGACGGGGGTTTTAGAGAGGACCAGATCTTGAGGGAGCTGTCCTGACCAATGGCTCAAACTCTGGGTAGGTGGGAGACGATGAAGCTGATTGGGTAAACAGGTTACTAGGGCTGTCATTGAAGGGCATGGCTGGCTCTGCCGCCTTCCTGTCTATCTCTCTCCCTCTGCTTCCTGCCCACATGATGTGAATACCTCTGCTCCCTTGTGCCTGTCTGCCACAATGATCTGCCTCACCATAGCCCAGAAACAATGGCTCCAGCTGAGTGTTGACTGAAATCTCTCAACATATGAGTCAAAAGAAGCCCTGCCTTCCTTGGGCTACTTTTCTCATGCATTTGTGACAGAGGTGGTTGACTCTGACACATCTGGACCAGATGCCACAGCAGGGGAGTGCCTGATGATGGAGGAGGAGGAGGAAGGGATCATAAGGATGATAATCATCTCTCCTGGCACTCTTCTGGACACCCACAGCTTGAAAGGCAGCCATCATACACTCTAAACTTTATTCCAGATCATCCTTGTAGCAGCATCCTGCGAGCTAAGGACCACCATCCTCAGTCTGTTCACGAGAGAAATCAGGATTCTAGAGCCGATGCTCCATGCTCAAGGCTACTATGCAAGCAGGAGGTGGAGCCAGGTCAGGTGTCCCTGCCTCAGTCAGCTAGTCACTGGGCTGGTGAAACTGGCCTTGAGAACAGAGGACAGACTGGGGTATGTGCTTGGTGTCACCAGAGTGAGACAGAGGGGAGCCTAAGGATTGAGGCATTCCAAGGGAAATGTCCTTTCCTTCCCCAAGGTCAAACTGGTATGTCCTTAGTAATTCCCCCTTCCTCAGTGCTGGACCACGAGGCGGTGATAACCATTGGATTTCAGCTGAGATCACTTTTTTTTTTTTTTTTTTTTTTTTTTGCTGTTCCCAACTGGGCTCTCCCTTGAGACCCCGGTGTTAATGAAATCAAACAAAATGAAAATGGGTAAATTATTGCAAAGCTACGAACACCTCGGAGGGCCATGGCTCACTAGTTTCCAATAGCGCCTCATTTGGGAGGCTGCGGTGGGAGCCGAAGCAATTCAGTCCCATGGGCGAGGCGGTGGAAGGAATGGACAAAAGAAACAAGATATTGCAATCAGGGGGTCACCGACCCAGGCTTTTGTATAATTATAGAATTTCATTTCGGGCCAACTGGACTGGCGCTGGGGTTGGCTGGCAAATTAGTGGTGAAAAAATAAAGCAATTTTTAGCATCCTTAAAAGAGTCGCTACCACGTTTGGGGTGTCCGCAGCACAGGAAAGGAAGAATGGACAGGTGGGGAAGAGCAGCTCAGGCTAGAGGTGGCTACTTGCTTTCATCCACATGGCAGGAATGATTTTTGTCTGGGATCTGGGAGAGTGTGTTGCACGCTGGCCTTCCTTGGGATGTCTTCAAAATTAAAGGTGCTGGCACAAGAATGGGGCCCACATCACCCTCTTCCTAGGCGCTCGTCCCTCAGGGGGGATTCCCTTTTCCCAGGTAGCAGCCAGTCCAGCCTGCCTGACACACCTGGCTTCCTTTTGGTCCCTTGTTTCCCTCATCCTGTTTTTTACCCCCTTGTAAAATACTGAGAAAAAGATTTATCTCTTGAGAGTATTACCAACCCCACCAATCACCCATGAGAGAACTCTGCATATCAAAGGGAGATTTGTGATTCTTGCTATTATTTTTTTCACCAAACTTTCATGATGAATACTGCTTTTAATTTTTCACAAATAGACTTGGAAATAGATTTTGCTCTTTGAGCTGCCTTCATCTGTTTCATTTTATTTATTTTTTGTTATATCTTCCCATGTATTAACTGTGCATTTGTGGTTTTGACATTTTTCAGATTTTCCTATCTTATTTTATGTTATTTCACTTAAATATGCCTTCTGGTTTTATGTTAAACAAACAAACAAATCCAGATTTAGTGTGCCAGTTATATGTTTCCTAAAAAAGGTAAAATTATCTGCTGTCATTTAAAAAATGCCTATTACATTTTCTCAGGTGTCACTCAAATCCAGTGGCAGAGGGACTTCACACCGCCTGGGATGGTGCCCCCCATACACAGCCACCATGGGTTTGCCACATGAGATCCGTATGTGGCCTCCAGTACATGCAACTTGCCAGATGAGTGGTTCTGTGTCCTGCTGCAAGCAGTGGGTCCTCTGATCATGCACTTGGCTGTTGGGGCAATTCCAGTTCCCATCTTCTAAATGTTCACCTTCCATTTCTGAACTGTTCTGGCACAAATCATCCTAGAAGCTGTAGGCCAACACCATCTATAGCTAGATATACAAACTCTCTGGGAAGCATTGACTTTGTAGAGCAAGGGTCATAAGAAGAGCCAAAAGATCCTGTCAGTGCTTCTTTATGGTTCCGTCGCCTTGGTTTGTCCATCTGTACAATGGGTTGGTTGAGGTAATGCCTTCACAATGCTCCAGATTGCTGACATTCTTTTGCATCAAGGACATTGCTCACCTTGGCAACCTGCTGTAAGGAGTGAGTAAAACATGAAGCCAGTGCATTGCATTAGAATATAATATAGCAAAGATTTATGAGATATTTGCAGATGTTTTCTGGCTGTTCCCAAAACAGGTAAGAGGAAGCTGGAAGCTTCCTTCTAGCCCATAGCCGTCTCAGGGCACCAGTGCCAGGCCCAGGATTGCTTGGGACAGCTGGGCAGGAGGTGATACGTTTAAAGGTCCTTCTCCCTGCAGCATGGATGAGAGCAGATAGAGAGGGAGTGTGCACAGGAATCCCCATCCTGTCTGTCTGTGTTGGCTGCACAGGTAGCCATGGGTAGCATATATCCTCTGAATCCTCTGGGTGGCTAAGCCTTTGTGGGGGGAAGGTCTCCTGGTGGGATGCCATGCCTGCCTGACCCACACACCAGCTGAGATCCCTGGTGCCTCCCCTCAGCAATTGTAGGGGCTGTGGCTGAAGGCAGAATGAGGAGGCTGCCTGTGGAGGTGTTGGGCGTCTGGTCATCAGAGAATGAAGGCAAAGGAGGTTGAGCTCAGTGATAACACCTGCCTGTAATTCCAACATTCAGGAGGCTGGGTTAGAAGGATAGCTCAGGGCTAGCCTGGGTTATATGGCTGGTTCCAGGTCAGCCTGGCCAGGATGGCAACACCCTGTTACAGAACAAAACAAGTGAAGGAGGCTGGATGTTGCCTCTGAGAGTAAGGTTCAAAACCTCCATGAAACTTGGTGTGGCTTAGAGGAATAATAGAAAGAGCCAGGTGCAAAGACCAGAAAGTAATTTTCAACTTGGTTAAAGGAGAGAGAGGATTCTTCTTGACATTGTTGGTAATTTGCCACTGGGAGATACAGTTTGTTGTCCCAAGTGCTCTGGCCATGGTCCATGCACTGTGTCTTTGTATGCATTTCTCAGCTTTGCATCCCTCTGGGCTGCACTGTTTATTGAGCATGCTCCATAGGGAGCTGGCAGTTCCAGCTTCCAGGTCCTTGCATTCTGTATCTCAAAGTGTGGGAATTTAGCCTGTGAAAGTAGCTGAGTTGTGAATGAAGAGGCCAATCGCCATGGGAGAAAGGCTCTAATTGTCTTCCCTACAGTTCTTGGAATGGTTGGGGTACATGCTACACTACCCAGGATCCTTAGGGAAGCCCTGTGTTGGTCTTAGGCAGGAGGAACAATAGGAAAGCCAGGGTAGAGCCTTCCTTCGGGTCTCCAGGGGAAAGCAAGACACGGAATGAGAAGGTGCGTAAATATCCGAAGCTGATGATTTTCTAGTTTGGATCATTCTGGTCACTTTGGGTCGGGGGCTCACCTAGTATTTGGGAAGAAGACTGGTGGAAGGGAAAGCTTGATGAAGGAGACACTCAGGATTGGCTGGCTTGCATGCAGAAGGCATGAACAAGTTCTCTCCGGTCTCTAGAGGGTGGCTGGTCCTGGAGGGGCATGTCTGTGTCTCATCAGACAGCATGGATACACAGCTCCAGCATCAATCAGAATATATGCTGGTGACATAGCTCAGCAGTAGAGCATTTATCTAGGAGGTATGAAGCCCTGGGTTTGATCCTCAGCACCACAAACAAAAAACCCAAAACAAAAATCAATGATAACCTTAAAAAAATCCTCCATCACCACAAGAAACAATAAAACAACAACCCCCACCCTGCCCCAAACAAAAACCAGAACCAAAAACAAAAGCCAAGAAAAAATACAGCCAACATGACTGGCCTTCTGAATGGAAGCCAAATGGTGAATAAGGAATCTCAGAAGACCACAGGGCACCCTGTGGATGACTCTTTCTTGAATACTCTGGTAGGGCAGAAGCCTCCAGTTGGTTTCCTGAGACATGTGTTCAGTCAGGGAAGCCAAGCATCCCCAGGGGATGCAGAAGCAAGTAACCATAGCAACCACAAAGATGGGTAAAATAGTGCCATGCTCCATGTGAATTCAGAAGAGAAGTTCCTACTTGGGGCTGAACATAAGGAACCTCGGAGCCAGGGTAGAGGAGGCAGCCTTCACTCAGAATCGCCTCTGGTTCTTGTCCCCATTCTTTTCTTCATAGGCTTAGTTTTCCTGATAGCATTGGACTGACTCATTCTTAGGTGTTGAAGTGTCAACTTGGGTTCTGTGAAAACCCATCTGCAGCCCAGTCTTCTTCCCTTTGCTGGTCCCAGATTGACTGGGCCAGATGCACACAGTAAGGAAGCAAAGGATTGTACTCTGTCTGGCTCTCTACCCCAACTTCCTCTCCTTCCCCGTCCCCTGCCTGTCTTCTGCTGCTGGGGGTCCTGTCTTCTGTGTGTGGAGGCCCAGGTGGGAAGATGCCATAACCAATGGGCTGCTTATAGGGTAGGCACAGACACCTCTAGAGCATGGTATTTAGTTGATTTTGATGGGCATTGTGGCTTCCTCAGGAGGGGCCTCTGCTTGATCAGGTTTCTGGATATGCTCCTGTCTGTCTGACCCCAGGGGACTTCCCATTGGCTCTCTGGTGGTTTGAATAAGAATGGCCCCTATGAGCTCATGTATCTGAATGCTTAGTTACCAGGGAGTGGAGCCATTTGAAAGGATTAGAAGGACTAGGGGATGTGGCCTTATTGGGGTAGGTGTGGCCTTGTTGGAGGAAGTGTGTGACTGGGGGTGAGCTTTGAGGTTTCAAAAGCCCAAGCCAGGTCCTGAGTCTCTCTCTTCCTGCTGCCTGTGGATCTGGATGCAAAGCTCCCAGCTACTTCTCTAGCACTGTGTCTGACTATGCACCACCATGCTCCCTGCCATGATGATAATGGACCAAGTCTTTGACATTGTAAGCAAACCCTCTCTATGAGTTGCCTTGGTCATGGTGTCTCTGCACAATAATAGAACACTAAGACACTAATAATAGAACAATAAGACACATTAAGACAGGCTCCTTTTCTGTGCGGGACATCACAGAGCTGGAGAAAATAACACCTACAAAGAATCTCGAGATGGCCACCTCCCTTGGCTTGTATTTGACCCAGAAGAACCTCCTTGTTACCCTGAGCTGAGTTAGGATGCACTGCCTCCTGCTGCCCTGTCCCCACACCTTGAAGTAGAGGGTGGCCTAGCCTGCCTGTCTCAGTTTGTCTAGGGCAGAGAGCCCTGAGGCTGTGTGTATACATACATGGTGCAGGCATAACCCTCTAAAGCACCCCAGGGCTGTGCCTTGCTTCCTGGGGATTTCCTTCATGCTCATGGTTTGGCTCCCAGTGTCAGGGGAGTTGACGCCACTGGGAGGAGCTCTCGACCAAAGAGAGCCCGAAATTGATGGCTTACCTGCCAGCCCACAGGTAGGATAAGATCCTTGTGTGATGCCTGTGGGACCTCCCATCTGAGATGGTGTCCTGCAGTTCCTCTGGGGAGTATTCAGGACCTTAGAGCCTGCCCCGTGGTAGGCTCAGCTCAGGAACTTGAAAGGCCCCAGGTGCCAGTCTGTAGCTGACACACGGACCTAACAATTCCACTTCCAAGCCCATACCAGACAGCCGTGTGGCACAGACAAACCCGTGTCGTTTCTAATGTCACGAAACCAGAAAAACAGCAATGCCTACAAACAGTAAAAGAGACGATTATAGTGTTGTTATGTAGTGGATTACTACACAGCAGTGAAAATATGGATGGAGCTCACAAGCGTGAAGTTATGTCAAAGAAGACATACAACGGAGTACATGCTGTGTGGCTCAATCAGCATCGTATTCAAAACCAAACAGAGTTACTCAGTGACAGAGAAGCCAAGAAAGTACTTAACCTTTCACGGGAGGGTGTGACCAGGAAATACCTTGAGGAAGCTTCTAGAAAACTGGTCATGTTCCATTTCTTGGTCTGGAGATGGCTGGGTGTGTTCATGCCATGAGAATTAATGCATCTGTACACTTGGGATTTGTATATCTTATTATATACAATAGGCTTCAATTCCTTTATAAATATGTCAACACTGTTCCAGTATAAACCTGCTGGGGGCAATGAGGAGAGGGAAGAGATCGTGTTCTGAGGGTTGCATGAATTAGCAAGCATGTGCTGGTGGCAGGTTGGAGAGGAGCCCTGGGATAGGATTTCCTGAGTGTCTGGTCACGGGGAACACAATTTATGACTGAGCATGCAAGCGTTCGTTGGGGGCATTCTCCTGGAACACAGGACTTTGGCAAGGGCCTCCACCGTCGCTGTTGAGGCTCTTAAAATCTTAAAGAGAGCTAGGGTCCACACTAAGATAAAGTACAACTATTGCAAGAGACAGCAGAGGAAGGAGACTGTGGATGGAAGGGGTCAAGCAATCACGAGGTCAGGAAATCATCGGAGGATGATTTTATGTTTTTATACTAAAGGCACATTTTCAGGGTTTTCGTGGGAAATACAAGACTGGCTGTTCACTAACAATACCAGGCATATGCTGGTGAAAGGCAGCCATTCTAATGCTCTCAGGGCTGTCTCTACCTTGTGTACACAGCCTTGTGTACGGAGGCTGCTGGTGACCGTGGAGTGGGGCGCACCAGCACTTTGGGGAATTAATCAGAAGGCAGCTCCACTGATTGCTATGACTGACAAAACCATGTGCCTTGATCTGCAGGGAGGCACTAAGATGAGTCAGGAATCCTGGTGTCCCGGAGGCAGCTTCAGTCAGGTGGATAATAAGTCTCCTGTGGAGGAACAGAGCTGAACTTCTGGCCCCAGACAAGATGCAGCAGGAAGTTTCAGATTTTCTCTTGGGTGATATCCACTGGCTTCTGAGACACTAGAGTAAATGCAACAGTGGATGAGTGATGCCTGAGAAATGGAGGTCTGATGTAGGGAGCTGTGTTTGCCCCAGCTTCCTGCCACTGTACAGGAAAAGGGAACTCAGATGGATGCGTGAAATGAGAAAGCAGGACTGAGAGTTGGGAGACTAAGCTGGCTGATTGGTAGGATAGTGTCTTGGAGGGGAAGGAGACACAGAGAGGAAATTCTGGAGCTGTCCTGTGGACTTCTTCAAGGGCGTTCATTGTATGTTCCTGTATGTGGAGAGCCCTGCCTCCTGCTATGGGGAGAACCACCTAAAAGGACTGTAGGGGACAGAATGAATATAGGGAACAGCACCCTCCCTGGGAGGAGTGTTGATCCTATCATACAGTGGAAAACCTCGGACACCTGGGCTCCAGATAGAGCATGCAGGAGGCTCTGGACTCAGGATGTGGTGGCATGGAAAAGATTAGCTGAGAATGAGCGAGGCTCTGTCCTGCCTAGCAAACCACAAAAGCATCAGCCCCAGAGAAGCAAACTGCACCCCACAACTCTAGTGCATCTGAAGCAAAACTGGGGAAGGTTCCAGAGCCCGCTGCACAGCGAAGCTGATGTTGTTAGTTGTGTGGGCAGGGAGCTTAGGGGGCCAAGGCTTGCACAGCATACACCGAGACCTCTGCTCAAAAGCAGGAGCCCCCCACTCCCTAGCTCTGCTTGAAATTCAGTAAAACTTAGCAGACATAGATTAAAGCAATTCTCACCCTGGGCAAATGAACCTGTCCAATGCAGCCACCCTCAACAGACAAAGAAGTTAACATTGATAGGCAGGGTCATTAAATAATTGGTGTATTTATAGTCTTCGTATTTAAGTGTTAAGCAACTGTAAGGAAAACATGAAGAGGGTACAACTTGGACTTCTATGTCCCACAGAGAGTGAGATGAAAAGGCATTATGTGAGAAGAATGATAGGTTATGTATTGCAGGAAAAAGATGAGTAATTCCCCTTATCCAGAGGTTTATCCTCTGTGTCGGTTACCTGTGGCTAACTGTGGCTTAAAGGCATAAGCGAAAAACTTTCAGAGGTGAACTCTAACTGGATTAAGTGTACTCTTACTATTTTCCAATTTCCTTTTTAGAAATAGCTGTCTGCCTTTCCTTGTTTTGCAAGTTGAGCTCCGCACAGGTACGCATTAAAACTACAGCATTATCCACCATGCGGAGCGTCCACTGGGGTCCTAGCCTATGGATCCTGGAGAGACCCTGAAGACACAGTAATAGAAGCCATCTAAATGGAAACACATCAGCAGGAACAGGGACAAAACAGCACTGGTGATCTGTGGCAGTCAGGTGACCTATGGACACACACTCCCAAGGGAGAGAAGGTGGGGGGAGGGATTTAAGTGGTTTTAAGATGTTTTTCAGATTTGATAAACTCACAGGCCCACAGTGCTCAACCAAATCTAGCAAAGCTCAAGAGCCAGGAAGACGTCCACACCAGGTATGTCAGCTGGCCAGGCTTGGCTATTAAGATGAAAATTCGAAAATAGTGGAGGAAAAACCAGATGAATTTTTTTGTATAGATAAGGACAATGGAGGATTCTTCTCAGAAACAATGTAAGAAGGGATATAGGGGAGTGTAGCATGAATCTTAAAAGTTCTTATTAATAAAATCAAACCTGAACCAGTTATTGGGGTGAACACTGGAAGGTCAGAGAGACAGAATAAGCCACAGCTATCTCACCTAGCCGGATCCTCAGCTGGTCTTGTTTCCTCAGACTGGATGCCCCGAGCCCTCATCCAGAATGGGTCTCAGCTGAACTGCTGCTAGAAGCCTGAAAGCTTAACCAGCCACATGCTTCTCCAGGCCAAAGGCTTCTCCAGGCCAAAGGCCTCTAGTTTCTGGTCCTCACGCCTTATATACCTTTCTGCTTTCTACCACCACTCCCTGGGATTGAAGGCGTGCTTTCTGGGATTAAAGGCATGGGTCACCACGCCTGGCCATTTCCAAAGTGGCCTTGAACTCACAGAGATCCAGAGGGATTTCTGTCTCTGGAATGCTAGGATTAAAGGCGTATGCTACCACTGCCTATCCTCATGTTTAATATTGTGGCTGTCCTGTTCTCTGACCCCAGATAAGTTTATTAGCATACACAACATTTTGGGGAACACAATACCACCACAGGGGAGGAACATTTTTAGGAAATTGAGACGGGGTTAGGGCTGTGAGCTTAGAATCCTACATTCAGGAAACTAATTTTTAAAAGGGATGGAGAACATGCAAAATGTCTTGGGCAGAGGTAGCGGCCTAGCTGACTGGGCAGCACCCTGTGAGGAGAGGGCTGCATAAAGGATGATGGGATGTGCGGGACAGCATAAACTCTGGACATGTCTCAGAAACCTCCCCACCCGGAAGTTTCCACCACAGAAGGGACACCGAGCACTGAAATGGATGGAATGACTGAGTTGTAATCACCCTTTACCATGGACCACCAGAGACAGGGTGTGACAGATGCCTGGGTACAATGTCAGGACCGCAGAGATGAAGGCTAGTACGGGTTCTGTACCAGGGACTTCTGCTTCAGAAGGACAATTTAGTTACCGCTGCCCATGCAAGCCTGACTGGCCAGCACTGAACTCCTTAATGGCACTATTCATCTAGTAATCCAATGTGCCGCTGGCTGGCAATGGACTGTAGCAGGTCCCTTCTGGAAAGACCACTGGTTCCCTAATAGGAGTAGACTCCCATTAGAGAGTGAGCCTGCTGTTTCTGGGGGCCCCAGACACTGTGTGTCTAGGGACAGTGGGCAAAGGGGGCACTGTGGTGGCAGGGCTAGCTGGTCACAGCGCCGAAAAGGCTGGGGCTGCTGTTGCGTGGTGGAGGTGCAGGGGAACACAGGTAGAAGCGGGTGGGTGATGTATCTTATCGCCACTCCCTTGCCCCACTGTATCTGAGGGGACAAGCATAGAGCCCCCAACCTGTGTGATTGCCAGTGGCCCTGACTCTGCAGTAGTAAAAGGTTTGCTTGTGGCACCAAATAAGCCTCCAGACATTGACAAGTCGGGGGTACACATGAACAAAAATGGAAGGCAAGGGCTGGGGGTGGGGGTGACTTGATGGTTAAGGAGCTTGGTGCACAGACAGGAGGACCTGAGTTTGGATCTCAGAACCCGTGTAAATTCCAGGTGGCCATTCCAGCCTCAGCAGGTGGAAACACTGGATCGCCAGAGCAAGCTAGCTACTGAAACTAATTACATCAGTGAGCTCTGGGTTTCTGGGTTTGAGTGAACAAATGAATAAGGTAATGTAGAAGAGCAACTGGGAATGATTCCTGACATCAACCTTAGACCTTCACACCCATGGGCACAGGCACACGCTCCTGCGTGCATATGCGCGCACACACACACACACACACACACACACACACACACACACACACACACACCACATTCATTACTTTTTATATTGCTGTGACAAAATATCTTAGAGAGATAGCTCTTATTTCGGCTCACGGCTTCGGAAAATTGCAGTCCATTGTAGTGGGGGAGAAACAGCAGAGCAGCCCTGGGCTCCATCTAGGGCTTTAGAAGTGTGTGGTGGAGTCTGCTCACATGGTAGCTGGCCAGGAAGCTGAGTATGCAGACAGAACCAAGGGGTGTATAACTCATAGGCCGACCTCTTGGAACTGCTTCCTCCAGCCAGGCCCCACCTCCTGAAGGCACCACTGTCTTCAAAACAGCCCTACAAGCTGGGCTCATCAGGTGCTTAATACATTAGCCCATGGGGATACTCGGGATTCAAAGTATAACCTAGACGGATCCAGCTAGCTTGTGCAAGCTTGCTTCTCTCTGAGAGGGGACGTGTTTGTCACTACTGTCGCCTGCCAGCACTGGCTGTGGTCACCGGTGGCCCTATGCAGGTTCTCCCGGATCTCAGCCTTGGGCTGGGCTGTGTTCCTCTTGTCTGAGACATCCAGCTTCTGGGGCTGGGTTGCCAGTCTTTGGCTCTCCAGCTTGCAGAAGGCCATGGTGGGACTGCCCAGTCTTCCGTTATGCAAGCCAGCCTATGCATTCTCTTTTATAACCATGTATACACTTCGTTAGCTCGGTTCTTCAGAGAACTCCAGCTACTCTTTCTTCTTCTCTCCTTTCTCGGGCATCAGGCACACACTTGGACCTGAAGGTTTGGCTCTCCTCCTCCTGTTCCTTCCTTTGTGAACATTTTTTTCCCCAATAAACTCTCGCCCATCCTCTCTTGGCTTAACATCTGCTTCTTGGGAGACCGGAATTGCCACACCTTTTCTGCCCAGTGCCCTCCACACCCTCCCTTCTTCCCTTACCTCAGGTTTCTTCCATGCCTCTGGTTCTAATTAATAACCCTTTGTATTTGGGTTATCTGTGTGTGGTCTGCATCTTTCTTTGGACTCTAAAACTTGTTCAGATGGGGTGCTGTGCAAGATGAGTTCCTGTCCTGTCCACTGTTCTGCTAGGCCTACTATCTGGCACAGGACAGATCATCACAGACACTTACTAAATAAATGTTCAGGAAGCCGTGGAAAATCGAGGAAGCTGCAAACATCTGGAAATGCTGCTGAGAAAGCTGATGCTCTGCTTTTCAAAGGCGGTGACTGAAGACCTGGTGTTGCCTCCATGTGGCTCCTGGAGACTCTGAGACTCTCCGTGGCTGTTTGGCCAACCAGCTGAGGGATGGGGGTGGGGCTGAAGTCCCCTCCATGCATCCTACTAGAAGCAGCCCTGAGTGTGCAGTCTGGGGCAGAGCTGCCTCTTCCTACAGCTAATGCCGCAGCAGCAGTACCTGGAGTATGTCCCTGAAATGAATACCGAGTAGACTGTTTATCTAGACTGAGAAATTCATGAAGCGCTGTCCTGAACCAGTAGGGGTGGAGACCAGACAGTGATGGGTGGCTTCTTTGAAGATGAAAGTCATTAGATTTCAATGGAAATCTGGGAGGCAGCATCCCACTGACAGGGAGATTTAACCTACATTGCAGGGCAGAGCAAGCAATTGATAGTGTGATTGATAATAATTTGATGGCAGTAATTGCAGAGGGGAACTTGAAAATAGTTAGATCAGTAGGAAGCAGGCCATGAGTCAATGACATCTTTGGTAGGCCAAATGTCTTATGCATATCTTTTGGAGTTTTCTTTTTTAAATTGTTGTCACTGTTCTCTTTTCCCAGGAGAACCCTGAAATTTCTGAGAGTGGGCCATCCTGGAACCAGTGTATTATGGAACCACACCCCAGCAAACCACCAGGGAAACGCAGCCCGCGGCTCCTTTGGGTGAGCCGTGTGTCTGCAGATCCTGACCATCGGGGATGAACAGTGTGCATCCCAGACAGAGTGTACCTGCTGTCCAGAGCGCTGCAGACTTGTAGATTGCCTGCTCTCTCAAGGATTGTCCAGTGCACAAGATGAGCATCCTGAGGCAAATACTTCTCCCTCTTTACCTGCATAGCAGTCTTGGTTAGCATGGAAGGGCTCGTCTCTCCCTGCTTCCTGACTGGATACCCAATGTGACCAGATGCCTCATATTCCCGCCACCAGGATAGACTGTACCCTGGAGCTGTGAGCCAACCATCCCCCCGCTCGGAGCACAGTGCAGGTGGAGGTGCTAGACCGTTAACTCTACCAAGGAAAGGGTGGATAAACCCTCACGGTTTAATTCTCAAGTGGACAAGCACTGAGGTATCCTCTACAGAATGACTCTCCAAAGTCTCCAGCAGGCAGGCCTGAGCTCCGGCTGCCCACAGCAGGGACTGCTCATGGACACGCCCACACTGTCTACCTTCCTTAGCTGTTTTCCTCATGCTCACTGTGGAACGTGATGACTGATCTTGAGTGACAGCTTGATTCGATCGAGAATCACCCTGGAAACAAATCTTTGGGCATGTATAGGAGAGATTATCTAGATTAGGTAAACGGGGTGGGAAGAACCACTGCAAATGATACAGCACCGTTCCATGGGCAGGGACCCTGGATCGAATAAAAAGGAGAGAGCCAGGAGAGCACAAGTATTCACCTCCCTCCCATTTCAGCTTCCTGACTGCAGGTACAACGTGACTGGCTGCCTGGGGCTCCTGCCTCCATGGTGGACTGTACTCTGGAGCTCCTGGCTCCATGGTGGACTGTACTCTGGGGCTCCTGCCTCCATGGTGGACTGTACTCTGGGGCTCCTGCCTCCGTGGTGGACTGTACTCTGGAACTCTTTATTCATTAAGTTGGTCTTGCCAGGTAGCAATGTATAAAGTAACTAAGACAGCCAGTGGCCTATATCCAGACCTCTGCTCCCATGAGATCACTGTATATATTTTCTGGGTCATTTGGTAGACTCTTAACCAATGGTTTGGCTGGGTGCTGGGCCATCTGAAGAAATGCAGACCATCACACCAGGTTTCCCTGACCACCACCAGTCATGTGGGAAGCCCAGAGGTGGCATGTTGGCCGGTTTTTCATTGTGACAAAATGTCTGGGAAAAATACCTGAAGAAAGGAAAGATTTACTCGGGTCACAGTTTCAGGGCCCTCTGGCAAACAGAATAGCTCACCTCAGGGCAGCCATGAAGCAGAGAGAATGCTCATGGCTGGGAATTTCTTCTTCTCCCCCTTTACTCTACCTAGCACCCCCCCCCCCCCCCCCCCCCCCCAGCCCAGGGTATCACCTACACTCAGCTTGGGTCTTCCTCCTTGGTTATGTCTCACAGATTCACTCAAAAGAGGCCTGTACTAATCTGCTGGGCCCTTCTCAATCCAGCCGGTTTGACAGCAGAAGATTAAGCAGCAGGGATATGAGAATCATGGTTCACAAAATGGCTACTTGAAAGTGCCACACATCATGGTGGGCATCAGGGAGGAAATGGGGACTCGGTGCATTGGTAGAGGAGAAGGCTCAGGTGTGTCGAATAGAACTCTGCTAGCCTCTTATCTGGTAGAGCTACGTTGTGATTGCTGCCTGCCTATCAACCTTGGGGATTTGAAATGTCTAAAATTCGCCCCAGTAGTTTTGGGGTGAGGGAAGGGCATGAGTAAAACAAGCCAAGCATAAGAAAGATTAGCCTGATGGGGGAGGCACCCAGAGGCAGGGTTTGAACAACATGCATGGGGTCTTAGGTTCAATCGCCAGTAGGGGCAAAAAAGCAAATCCTGTAACTGTGGAGTTGAGGGTGCACTGGCAATTCTTTGAGAGGAACTTGGAGGGGGAGGGGTCATGTTGGGGTTGCCTAGAGGGGTGGGAGTGGAGAGGGAGTGGATACATTGATCACATGCATGTAGTTGACAAAGAATGAATACAAGATTTAAAGGATCGGAAGCCTGTGGCCTTTCTTTTTCCCTTTGACAAGCAATGGGAGAGAGGAATTGGTTTTCATGAGGAACGTCCCACACAAGCTGGAAGATTCTTAGCTGCCATGGTAGGTGTTGGGACTCACTGAGAATGGGCCGTGGAGACAGGGCTGTACCTGCCTTGCTGGAAGGGGTGATTGCCACTTACTCTGACCAGCGTCATGTCATGGGATGTGGGCCTGGTGGTGCTTGCTCTGTTTCAAGAGACTCAGAGCTTTCCAACTCTTCTGTTATGTTCCAGTTAGGTCTAAAACTGCTGAGAGGCCATGGGACCAGGTGTGGTTTTTTTCCTTTGGTTTTTCAAGACAGGGCTTCTCTCTGTAGTTTTGGAGCCTGTCCTGGAACTCACTCTGTAGACCAGGCTGGCCTCGAACTCAAGAGATCCACCTGCCTGTTTCCCGAGTGCTGGGATTAAAGGGGTGAGCCACTGCTCAGCTTCTTTTTTTAAAAAAAAGATTTATTTTTATTTTCCATGTACGAGTGTTTGCCTGTGTGTATGTCTGTATGTGCACCATGTGCATGACCGTGCCTGTAAAGACTTGAGGATGGCACCAGATCCCCCGGAACTGGAGTTACAGACATCTGTTAGCCACTGTGTGGATGCTGAGAACTAAACCTGGGTCTTCTGGAAGAGGAGCCTGTGCTCTTAACCACTGAGCCATCTCTCTGAGGGAACCTGCTTTCCCTCAACTGTCAGTTCACGCCTCAGCTGCTATTGGAATCCCCGGCATGTGGAGAGAGTTATGTCCGGCGGCCTGAGTGGTTTCTGAAAACCCTGGTGCAGAAAGTTCAGGAGCTGAAGAAGGGGCTGGGGGCATGACTTGAGGAACTGTGAATCCAGCTTGAAGGAGCATGTGGCTGGTGGCCCATAGCTGGTGGTCCTGTGACTGGTGTGTGTGCCACGTATGTGATTAGGCTGGAGGAGGAGGAGTGGTAAGGGACAATGGGCAGGTGGCAGACAGTTACCTTAAGATGCCTAAAGGGAGATGATGTCCTTGCTTCTTCAACTCAAAACTAAGATAAAAAGAGGATGGGAGCATCATGGCTTGCTGTTTGGCGTTACGTATTTCCTCACTGACCTTCTCAAGACTGTAAATGATGGGTTTGCAGTTTAAGCTGGCTTAGGCAGTGAAGGGAGCTTGACTGGCGTGAGCGCAGGGTCTGCAGACCTCAGCAAAGGCTGGATCTAGGTGCTCAGCTGCACCACTGTTTTCTCGCCATGTCTCAGATCTGTTCTCTCTAGGCCATCTTCAACGTTGGCGGGGTCTCTTCCCAAGGTAGTGTAATGGTGACCCAGGATACATGTCCCTGCAATCTTCATCATCTCTTCTGGACCATCTCTCACAGAAGTACCAGAAGTGAATCCTCTCAGAGGCAGGTCTGTGGATCCAGAGGATGGTGTGTGTGTGTGACTGGGCAGGCTTAGAGCATGTACTCACCTCTGAAATGGAGCTCCACCCAAATTCCTGGATTGAGCATGGGAAAGGATGGTTTTGGAAAGAAAGGAAATCTGGAATGTCATTTTCAGAAGGTAGGTAGGGCAAGAGCATGGGAGCCACGGGACCCGCACACCCATCACAAGAGTGAAGTTCATTATAGAGAACCAGGTAAGGGCCAGCGCTCACCTCTAACCTGGTACCTGGGTCTCCCAGAGGGACAGCATGTTAAGTCTGCATGTGTGTCTGCGTCTTCCACGCTTTAAGTGGCTTAAGCTTTCAGTGAACACCATGTTATACACTTAATGTCTTGCTTGGTTTTCTTGCATGTAGCATATTATAAGTCATTAGCATTGTGGATTTTGTTTGTTTTTCCACTGCTACACGAATGGAAACCAGAGGCTCAAGCATATTCAGTAAGTGATCTACCACTGAGCTACACCCAGCCTCAGTAGCTCTTTTTTCTTTTTTTTAAGGAGCCCAGGCTGGCCTTGAACTTGTGATCTGTTTGCCTCAGCCTTCTGAGTACTGAGATTATAAGCCTTTGCCAGCAAGTCTGACCCAATGTCATTCTTAATGAGTGAAGGTGATGACCTTCAGGTCCCAGCTTGGGCTGAACTATCACTTGTTAGGGGCACCCTGGAGGAATCCTGCCCTGAGGAAGGAGCTGAGGCCTTCTGGGGACTAGTGATGGTGGTAGCTCCCTTGTTCTGGTCACTGGAGTGCCAGGAGGATGCCTCCAGGCAATCTGGGTGACTGCTGCTGTTGGACCTGCCTTGTCTGTCTCCCTGCTGGTGCCCGACACATGCCCCGCTTTGTAGCACCTGGCATAAGGAACTCCTCTGTGCGAGAGCTGCCTCCTGAGAAGCTCCCAGGCCGTCGGCTGCTTTTTCACCAAACAGGGACTCTGAGCTCATGGGCAGGTTTTGCTGACCCCCAGGCAGTGAGGGCCACAGCCTGAAGGGAGCGCTTTAGCCTAAATTCAGTCTCTTTCACAGTCTTGTGATCTGGGGAGACTTCAAGGTGAAATGTCTCAGTTTGTGCGATTCGATGGGGCTAACCCCATTTCCTCTGGTTTCAGAGGTCCCACAAATTTTTGCTTGCCAAGTGGTTTGTACTTTTAGGGGACAACAATCAATCCCCAAAGAAGAACCAGTCCAGGAAGGACAAATAGGGTTCATTATGTGCGTTAATTCTAACTATGTGCCTGAGTGCAGTGTTAAGATGGATCCAGAGACTGCAACTGGTTCAAGGGAAATTAGAAACAGGATTGATTAGTAATGTCTGCCACAATCTCAGGCTCCACAAGTGATGATGTTCTTGCCAAGGATTCAGTATTCCTGGTGGTTCAAACTTTTCTCCTTGCCCCCTAGGCTGTGTTCACATCTCTGCTTTAGTAATCTTGAGAAATTCCACCCTGCCGTTACAGGGGTAACTGGCGGGGGCTGAGGACACAGCGACAGGAGTATATTACAGCAGTTCTCACACAGCCCTGGCATCCCTTTGGGACCCTGAGGACCTGCAGCTTTGGGCATCACCACCATGAAGGCCACACTCACGCTGCCCTGTGCCGACCTCTCTTCCTGGTGGAGTTCTTTAACTTGACTCCAGTTTTACTCAGACTGATTTACTTTCCACAGGATCTTCCAGGGTTGGAGTGCAGGTGGGAGGAAGGATGCCTGCTGCGCAGATAAAAGGCTCTCAGTCCAATCCCAGAAAATCAAGGAACAAACAAACAAACAAACAAACAAACAAAACAATCAATCATTGGGAGAGGATTGTCCTTGAGTTACTATAAAAAGAAACAGGTCTCTTCCCCCGCTAAACATAAATAACTGGAGGAAAACTATGCATCCACAAGCAGAAAGGGCTAGAATGAACATTCAGAACTTAAAACCTGCTAGCCAGGCCTGGAACTGCATGACTGTGGGACTGACCCGACCGGGGCAACAAGGGATGGAGAAAGGACAGACACACAGACACGTGTATGGAAAAGCTGGGATTGGGTGGGCCTTGTGCTATGATGGACCTGCAACAGCAACAGCCAGGAAATCCAGAGTGTTCGTTTCATATGTCTGAATCAAGGAGGCAAGTTTATGATATACAGCTGAATAAGAAAGTGGGTTTATGGTGTGCAGCTGAGCAATGGGGCAGCCTTAGTTAATCTAGGTAGGAGGTCTCTATAGCAGAGCAGATTTTGGCTAAAAACATGCAGGGGGAGGAAGCCACAGTCGATACCTTCCTGTACACATTGTCAGCATCCATCCACACATGGACCAGGAAAAGGCATCGATTTCCCTGAGCCTGACTTGGGGAAGGCTTTGCCATTCCCACGGTCTGAGGCATTGGGGTCCTTGGCACGGCTCCTGTCAACAATACACATCACTCAGAACATCATATGCTCCCCCACAAGACAATGTAACGGGAAGTAGGCATGTTCCTGAAGCTTCTGACCCATCAGGCTGGGGACCTGGGGGCTAGTGCGCAGGCTAGCCCAAAGCCCTGGTGGCAAGAATGAAGCCATGTGTTGGCGTTGTAGGCAGTGTTGATGGCAGGTGTTGAGAGGTCCCATGAGCACAGGAAGTCCCACCCTGTGGTTAGTCTGGAGCTTCCTGTGAGTGCTGGCAGGTGCAATGTGGTCTTAGGGAAGCAGTTCTCAACCTGTGGGTCGCAACCCCACTGGAGATCACATATCAGATGTCTTGCATATCAGATATTTACATTATGATTCATAATAGTAGCAAAATTATGGTTATGAATTAGCAATGAAATAATTTTATGGTTGGAAGTCACCACAGCTTGAGGAACTGTATTAAAGGGTTGCAGCATTAGGAAGGTTGAGAACCACTGTCATAGGGAGAGATGTGAGACATCTTTACCTGTTGTGACTTGGATATGAAGTGTCCCTCAAAAGACTTGCCACACTTCCATTTAAGGCTTGGTCTCCATCTGGGGGCACCACTAAGAGGTGACTGGGTCATCGGGCATTAACCTCATCAGCGGATTAATCTACTGATGGGCTGTCAGGAGGTGGGACCAAGTAAAGGAAGTAGGTCACTGGGGGGTGGGGAGCATGTCTTTGAAGGGTGTTTGGTGGAGACCTTTGAAGTGATGTAAGGTATTTTGTTTCCTGGCTGAAAGACAATACACAACCCATCTTGATTCAGTTCCCCCCATGGCATAGAGGCAGATTGATGCAGGAAGATTCAAACTCATGCACAAGCCAGGCTCCCAGGCAGCCGCTCTCTCCCTAACTGCTGTTGCCCTTGCCTGTGATTCCTGGTTTTGGTGTATACCAGAGGAACAGGGCTCAAACCAGGCCAGTGCAGACAAGCCTGTGGATGCCATTCTACGTGTGTCTAGGCAGTTCTCTGAGAGGTGAGGGGCTCACGCTGTCCCTGTGAGCCCTGTGGTGCTCTGTACTAGCTGACTGAATTGCAGGTGATGCTAGGTGATTATTATCTGATGATGCCAAATGATCCCCACCATTTGAGAGCTGTGCTTATGGGACAAGTGTACATCCCAAAGTCTGTCTGCATGGCCCATTCCCCTTTTCAGAACCCTTTTCTTTCCCGGAAGCCTGTCAAGCTGGACACTACAGTGGCTTTGTCTTGAGTCTTCAATTAATTGGCCTGTGAGTTTGGGCTGGTCCATTTTTTTTTCTGTCTGGGCCTCAGTTCCTCATTGGTACAATGCAGTAGCTCATGGCCTGCAGACTTGAGAGCCCATGAGTTGGGTAGGTCACCTGGAGTAGAGAAAGCAGGGCTGGGCTGGGCGATGTGAGGAGATCCACGCTGTCTTCAGGGCCAGCTGTGCTCAGCCACAGCTGGATGCTGCCACAGGAATGCAGGACCACTGTGGCTTGTACTTCTGTAGTGTTAAAAGGAGAATTGTATTTTTTTAAATGTAAAATCTCATTAAAAATTTTCGGCAGCTAATTTAAAAATTCTGTCAATGGACCTTGATTTGAGGCCCAGGTCCTACAATTCTTTAAGTCAGAGGTCTTGGGGTTTGTTCTTAGGGATATGGCTCTCATTTTGCCCTGCAGACTCCCACTACCCCTGGAGCACTGTGATCCCAACCCATTCTGTTGAATTCAGGTGTGGTGTCATGTGGCTTTCTTTGGCCAGTAGCATGGGAGAGGAAGCCTGTGTCACAGGCAAGCAGAAATGTGCTGAGCTGGCAGAAATGTCCCTGTGTTCTGTTGATGACACCAGACTAGTGTTCCAGATGCCGACTGTTCTGTCCATCTGGCTCCCCGGGGATGGCAATGCAGCCCTACAGAATGAGAAGCAACGAGAGTGCACGTGTTTGTTACAGCTGCATCACTTGGCCGATGCTGACCCTCACTGTGCCCTTTTATCCAGTCACTGGGCTCACAGCCAGCCTGCCTGGGCTTCGTGACTACTAAAAAGCGCAGCAGACGGGAGAGGCAGCCTCTGGTTTGGTTGGTTGGTTCTCTGTTGTGGCTCCGTTGTATAGCAAGGGGCTCAGCGGGATACAGTAGGTGCTCAATAAGTAGTTGTTGAATGAAGGAGTGATGGGCACATCAGATATGGGAACTCAGACACCTGAGTGGGTAGCCCCAAGGCCCGAGGGAAGTGGGAATCTCCTTTCCCACTTTCCTTTTGGGTGCATTTGGCCAGGTCCTTGCCAGCCTTTATTTGGTTTTAAATATCTCCCAGAATGCTGAGACAAATAAATCCTGATGGAAGTCTGTGCTCTTAACCCACAGAACAGGGGGCAACCAGAGAGGGCCTTGTGTGGATTCTGGGCAAGTGCCATGATGGCATGTCCTCTGGACCTTCTCGTCCCTGTGTCCTTGTGCTGACCTTCACCCATTCATTCCAGCGCTGCCTTCAGAAGTACTGTCACACGGACGTGTCCCCTCCACGGTGATTCACGCCAGGCTGTTTTATGCTTAGTTCTTCCTCTCCATGCTGCATGACGCCTGTGATCACACTATAATAGGTCTATAGACAGGAGGCTCCCTGTCATCCTCAGGTCCTCTGCTTCCTGGGTTTGCCACGTTCAATGGCATTTCTGCCAACGTAACTTCAGAAGCACGTCCCTATTTTGTGTTTGTCCCACTGTCCCAATCCTGGGCTACTCCAGTCACAGTCACTAAGCTCCCAGGCTTCTCTCTGCCGGGCGGGCCTTCCCTGGATCTTCTGCCAGGTCCCTGTTGTTATTTAATATCAGTTCGAGTGCCACTCCTCTGCCCGCGGTGTCTGTGATCACACTATAATCTCATGTAGGTCTCATGTCTCGGTCTCACTGCCCACTTCATTTACTGCCCTCATCGCCGCTACCTGCAGACCCCTGCTCACTGTCAATCATGTCTCTAGGACAGGGCTTCTCAGCATCAGCCCCACCCACATGTTGGGGGTAGAGAATTCTGTGTTGTGGGGGATCGTCTTGTGTTTCGAAGGATCTTTATCAGATTCTCGGACCTATATTCCAAGGTGCCAGTAGCACACCCTTCCTAGTCATGAGCACCAAAGATGTTCCCCTTGGGGACACGTGAGCAAACTTACCCTTGATGATTGAGTACCGCTGCTTTGGAGAGTGAATGCCCTTGTGGGAAGGCCTTGTGTACATCTAGTGCCAGGATGGCGTTCCATAAGTAACACACAAACTGACTGTGGCAGAAATCATCACAAGAAGGGACACAAATTTGCATAGCATCCAAAATAATCTTGTCTGCAGGATCCGGAGTCGCATCTTGGAAATGCACACAGTCAGGTGTAAGGTCGCCTCCGGTCTAAAGGAGTGTGAGATTCTCCCCGGCAAGGGTCTCTTTGGAGAGCCTGTAGGCCCGAGAGGGGAGACTGTAAGCACCCTGACAGACTGTCAGCTTTTAATGCAAACCTGGAAGAAAAGTTTGCAGCTACACCACGCACAGGCTGAAGGAGATAAATCACAGTTACTTGCAGCTGGCTGACAGCAGTTTAAGCCACGGCAATCACCAGGCTCCGAGGGGGAAGCTCCTTTTATCTTACTAAATGCAAAAAGTAGAGCTGAAATTGGCAATATCTCGGCCCTCTCCGCGGCCCGGCTTTTTACATAAATATCAGCAAGCGGTAAGTAAATTCTGTTGACGAAATGTAATAAAACAAAGACTGTTTCGAATATGACCATTCCCCGATGCATTCCGCAGCCTCTCCCACTCACTTATTGCTCGCTGCTGAGATTATAAGGTTTGCTTTTATCTGTCAGAAATCAATATTTCAAACATCGGATAAAAGAGGAAATTGAACTGGGAATAGGCCGAAGTGCTGTAAAAAACTACAAAGCACAATTATCAAAAAGCACTTAAAGTGCTTAATAGGACATACATATAAAAATGCTCAAATTAATGTCAGGGAGCCATAATGAGGACTTTTCCTATGCTTTTTTCCTCCCTCACGGCGTAATTTGAAGGCTGGCCAGTCCATCAATATGGTTTTCAATTTCTACGATGCCCCGAGGACTCTGAGCTGTGCATCTGTTGGAAATGAACCATTACATATGATTGGTTAATATTTCAGTTTATTGAAGATACATTATTTTGTATGGAGTGTTTAAGCTGTTGAGGTTTAACCATTACAAACAGTTATGACAAAAAATAGATCTTGGAATAAACAGCCTCCACAGTCATGCTTTTAATAAGCGGCGCCATAACTAGGAAATTGGATTTCCAGGAGCTAGGAGATGGAGGGTGGGAAGCCTCGGGACAGTGAGCTGAAGTAGGGAGCCCCTCCCCATTCTTCTCTACACCAGAACATGTTGGAAATTGAGGATGGGGTCTGTTTTTCTTTTTTCTTTGCTGACAGAGTCTCTCTGTATTGCCCAGGCTGGTTTTGTTCTTGAACTTCTGGACTCAAGTGATCTGTCTGTCTCATACGCTCCAGCAGCCAGGCTTATGTATATATGACATGTGGTGAGATTTCTCTCTCTCTCTCTCTCTCTCTCTCTCTCTCTCTCTCTCTCTCTCTGTATGTATGTGTGGTACCAGGGACTATGCATGCTAGGCAAGTTATCCACCATTGAGCTATATACTTAGACCTCTTTGTGTGTGGGGTGGTGGGGAGTGGACAGGGTCTTACTAAGTTGCCCCAAGTCATATTGAACTTGTAATTCTCCCGAGCAGCTGTGATTACAGGTCTCTGCTACCAAACCCTAGCTCTTTCAAAAACAAGCAAAACCCACACAAACCCTGCCATAATATTCCTTATTTTAAAACACTTTAATTTGATTAATTTATTTGTGTGTGTATCTGTGTGAGCATATGTTCACTTGTGTGTGTGTGTGTGTACATGCCTGTGTGCATGCATACTTACCGGCACATGCATAGAAGCCAGAGAGTGTTGGAGCCCTCAGAGATTGAGTTACAGGCATTATGGGACACTGAGATTGTTATGCGTAGGAATTCGAACCCCAGTCCTCATGATTGTGCAGCAAAAACTCTTAACCACTGAGCCATCTCTCTAGCCCCTTTGGTTTTGATTATTGTTGTTTTTCTTCCAATTGAGAGAAGCTTTATTTCCCCAAGATGGATCGCAAATACCACTCATTCCTCCTTCTCCCTTATTGAGGTAACTGGGGATAAAATCCAAGGCTCTATGAATTGTAGACAAGCCTTTACCAAGTGCTGCCCCCAGCCCTTAGATTTGCCCCTTTCTAGATAATAACTGCCTATCTGGAATTCTAAATTGGGAATCAGCAGCCTTTTCCTGACGAGCCAGACAGTGAAGGTTACAGAACCTGCAGAGGCCAGTTGCTAAGGACTGTCGAGACCATCTGAGTCCTTCTTAGCTGGTGGCTGCAGGAAGCCTGTGCACCATTTGCACCTGCCCTTGCAGGACAGAAGGGCTGTCCACATACCTTTCCCAAGGGCATGTTTCGGAGGTCCCTGTGGAGGCTGAGACTAAAATCCACAACGCCTGGGTTTGCCTGGCTTATGACAGGCCAAGGTACCAAGGCTTCATGCCCCATGTCCGTCCTGCTTGGCACTCCAACCCCAGGTCCCCCCACCCCTCCCAACCCCGGGCCCCCCCATCCCTCCCAACCCCAGGTCCCCTCACCTCCTCTGTCTGTGACTTGCACATCCTCCTTCTCCTGGAATACTCTCCCCATCTGCTGGAGCTTGTCCTCAGTTAAAATGCCCTTTCTTGGAGCTGCCAACACACCACACACACACCCACACGCACACCCACACACACAACACACAAAATACATACATACCATACACACACCACAAACACACACAACACACATACATACCACACACACACACACTACACACCCCCCCACATCACACACACATATACACACCACACATACATAACACACACCACATATACACACTGCACATAACACACACCACATATACACACCACACATAACACACGCCACACATCACACACACACACACACACACACACACACACACACACACACACACAC
>CABHPR010153346.1:34649-52147 GCA_902168415.1 Peromyscus melanophrys
ACACACACACACACACACACACACACACACACACACACACACACACATACACACACACACTCCGCCAGCCTCTCTGCAGCCTCCAGGTGCCCCGTTCTCAGTTTTCCGGGCCTTGTTCCCTCATTTCTTCTCCATGTGTGCCCCACAGGAGTGCCTGACAGGCTCCCTTCAATGTGCTCAGCAGCGAGAACAAAACAGATCTAAATGTGGTTCCCAATATTCCAATGGCCTCAAGGCTGCTTCACAGGTTCAGAGCCTGTGTTTGGATGAGTGGGTAAGTGAAATCACCACTAGAAAGCTACCGGTTCTCTCGGGAAGCTGGTTTCCACAGTCAAAAGATTTTTTTTCTTCCCCATCCTGCACTCTGTGTTTCCCCACTGAAGAAGATAACCTTCATTTTGCTTATGCTGATCCTTCAGCCTGGACTACACCCTTCCCTTGCCCTCCTCCTCTTCATCCACAGCTGCTCCCCGTGCCTGGCATAGCTAAATGCACACTCCTCTAGGAAGCCCTCCTTGATCTGCAGGTCATGCTGGTGCTGAGCCCTTAGAGAAACCAAGTCACACATGCATGACTGGGCTTGGCTGGAGATAGGCCCCACTCACCTCTGTCAAGAGATGTGTGCACACCCCAGCCAGCACCAGTAGCTTCGCAGCCACTGCGTGGTGATCTCCAGAGTCAGGGCTTGACCTCAGATGGGGTCCCTAAATAATAGACCTATCAGGTATACTGGTCCTTAATCCCATGTCACCCCACACTCCTCAGCCCCTACAGCTCCCTGTGAGAGGTACATGGGCATCTACATGGTGGGGGTGGAAAGCTCTGCAGAGCAAGGGAGTCTGGAGGGGAGGCTGTGAAGAAGGGTGCGGGGTCAGCCCATCCTCCTGACTTTCCAGGCTTCTCTAGTGCTCAGCTCAGCGAACATGCCTCAGTTCTAGTCTGTGCCCCTGGGTTTGGGGGCAAAACTCAAATACACTGGAGTCCAGAACAGTGGGAGCAGGTCACTGTCTTCCGTTATTTCTACAGCGCAACCAGAATTTGCTAGGTGCCTTCTGCATGCTGGGTACCTGCTATAATTTAAATGTGTCTGAGTAAACAAAGCAGCATGGCCCTCGTGGTGAACAATCAGCCTAGATGAGTTCATTATTCTGGCTCTTCCTTCCTGGCCAGGTCTCTACTTTTTGTGTATTTATAGCTGAAGAAAACTGTGATGGTTCGCAACTGCAGAATACTCTGTGTTCCAAGTCTGTCCTAGGGTGTCTGTTTTTGAAATAAAATACAGGGCTGGAGAGATGGCTCAGAGGTTAAGAGCACTGGCTGTTCTTCCAAAGGTCCTGAGTTCAATTCCCAGCAACCACATGGTGGCTCACAACCATCTGTAATGAGATCTGGTGCCCTCTTCTGGCCTGCAGGGATGCGTACAGGTAGAACACTGTATACATAATAAAGAAAGGAAGAAAGAAAGAAAGAAAGACAGAAAGAAAGAAAGAAAGGAAGGAAGGAAGGAAGGAAGGAAGGAAGGAAGGAAGGAAGGAAGGAAGGAAGGAAGGAAGAAAGGAAGAAAGAAAGAAAGAAAACACTATGATCAAAGACAACTTGGGGAGGAAAGAGGGTATATTTCAGCTTAAAACTCTTAGGTCACACTGCATCACAGTAGGTACTTAGAAACAGGAACTGAAGCAGAAGCCATGAAGGAATATTGCTTCTTCTGGCTTGCTTAGCTTTCTTATATAACTCAGGACCACTTGCCCAGGCATAACATCACCCACAATTGTCTAGGCTCTTCCACACCAATCTTTAATCAAGAAAATTCCCCCACAGGACAGTTTTATGGAGGCATTCTCTCAATTGAGGCTCTCTCCTCTCAGATGACTCTAACTTGTTTCAAGTTGACATAAAACTAGCCATCACAATTGACCCCTTTGTAGATGTAACCAACCGTCTTATTAAATAAGAGACACAGAGCCAATGTAAAGATAAAAGCCCAAGAGGTTAGAGCTAAGAGCCTTACCTGCCTGCCGCCAGCTAGCCTCTCCCGCCAAGAGACCTCTCCGAAAAGGAACTACTTCCTGTGCGTTGTCTTTAAATAGAGTTCTGTTCTGCCTTCTCATTGGTTGTAAACCCAACCACATGACCGTCTCGTCACTGCCTGTCTGTGGTCACTCCAGGTCTTCTATGGTTTGTGTTGAGATTAAGGGCGTGTGTCTCCAATGCTGGCTGTATCCTTGAACCCACAGAGATCTACCTAGTTCTGCTTACCAAGTGCTGGGATTAAAGGCGTGCACCACCACCGCCCTGGCTTTCCCTATGGCTTGCTAATAGCTCTGACCTCTAGGCAACTTTATTTATTAACATACAAATAAAATCACATTTCAGCACAAATAAAATACCACTATACCCCTTGTCAACTTGAAACACAAACACATCATTGTTTAACTGCAACCTTTCTTTTTCTCATTTGTCCCTAAGATGTCATATTAACATCATGATATAATACTTAATATAATTTTTAAAGTTCCACAGTCTTTAAAAAAATTGAACACTTTAAAAGTTCGGTCTCTTTAAAAGGTCCAAAGTCTCTCTAAAACATACAAATAAGACTCCAAAGTCTCAACGCTCTAAATCTCTCTAAAATTCTAAAGTTTCTCTGAACTATCCAAGGCCTGTTAACTGTGTGTGCCTATAAAATTTTTTAAAAAGTAAGTTATGTTCTTCTTATTTCAAAAATGAAGAGTCAGGGCACGGCTACAATCACACCAAAGCAAAACCAAAATCCAACATTCAGATCTGGGACCTAATGTGATACTCTGGGCTCCGGGGGGCTTTGACCGACCCACTTCTTTGGGTCTACCACCTACAGCTCATGTAGCTTGTCTTGTGGGCTCAGGCTGCCTCCACACCACACCTGCTGCTGTCCTTGGTGGTTGCCCCATGGAACTGGGATCTCTAATATGCTGGGGTCGTCCCTGAAACTCAGGATATGCCTTCACAAGCAGCCTCTGCTGGGCTCTTTTTTGTTTATTTGCAGTGCTATTTACCATGTGAGAGAAACCATGTGGTACAAATGAAACCCACTATAAACGTTTTTATTAGAGGTGGGTAAAGAGGGGTTGTGAAATAGGCCTACTAGAAGATGACAGTGTGGAAGAAGGGACAGGGAAATGGGTGGAATCTGTTTTCATGGGTCCCCCCAAGCATGCGCATATGGGCTTATGAAGCTACGCCACACATGCTCATAGATTAGACGATCTTGCTGCTCAAAGATTACGCAATCACTTGGCGCATATATTATGTAGGACATAAGGCCCTGGGATGACTAAGCACTCTGTCTGACTGATGGACAGTGCATGCACGGCCAGGTACCTAGGGAGTGGCTAGGGATTCTAACACTCTTCAGGGACTCTGCCCCTGCCACGTGGAGCCAACCCTTAACTTCTTTCCATGACCCCTTCAATCTAGGGGTTTCAACTCCAACTGACATTGCACCTCCAACTAATGGCCTCCCCTGGCCTCTCACAGTGCCCAGATGCTCTCCATGATCCTCTCATGTCTTTAAAACCAGTACCACCTGATAAGTTCTTACACATTACCAAGTTCAGCTGCCAGCACAAGGTACCTCTTTGGTCCCCTCTGGACCACAGCTTCTGTGTGCTGACTCTGAGGAAAGACTTCCCAGAAGATTCCATCTCAATGATGCTAATATCTCTTAGAACGGATTCTTCAGCCCCAGCTGACCAGTATCAAGTATCCCAGGAAAGCAAAGGTTTCACCTTGGTGTTTCTAGTCTCTTGTTAATTATAGACAGTTTTTCAACTCCAGATGACACAATGTTAATTTCAAATATTAAACTTCTCTCTGAAACTTCACAAACCAGGCCTCTATCGTCTGCACTGCTCTCAACATTTTTTGTTTTGTTTTGTTTTTTCAAGACAGGGACAGGGTTTCTCTGTGTAGTTTTGGTGCCTGTCCTGGATCTCACTCTGTAGTCCAGGCTGGCCTTGAACTCAAAGAGATCTACCTGGCTCTGCCTCCCGAGTGCTGGGATTAAAGGCATGTGCCACCGCCGCCTGGCTTGATCACCATTCTTATCTTCCAAGATCCTATAGAAAGATCTACTGAGCTCTGAGCACTCAATGGCTTTTCAAGCCCAAAGCTTGACTGCCACCACAATCCTCCCAAAACCACATGGTCAGGTCAGCAATACAGCATGCCCTGGTACAAATGTCTGTCACAGGGTTTATATTACTGTGATAAAGCACCACGAGCAAAGGAAACTTGGGGAGGGAAAGGTTTATTCCAGCTCATAACTCTCAGGTCACGCTCCATCACTGAGAGATGTCAGGGAACTCAAAGCAGATACCTGGAAACAGGAACTGAAGCAGAAACCGTGGAAGGATGCTGCTTACTGGCTTGCTTCTCCTGGGTTGTTTAGCTTGTTTCCTTATTGCCTTAGTGACTTTCCTATTGCTGTGATAAAACACCACAACAAAGGCAGTCTATGAAAGAAAGTTTAATTTGGCTTACTGTTTCAGAGGGTTGGAGTCCATGATGACAGAGCAAAGGGACGTGTCTTAGGGTTCCTGTTGCTGTGAGGAGACACCAGGACCACAGCAACTCTTACGAAGGAAAATCTTTCATTGGGGCCGCCTTACAGTTTCAGAGATTTAGTCCATTATGGTCGTGGTGAGAAGCACGACAGCATGCTGGCAGTCATGGTGCTGGAGAAGGAGCTGAGAGTCTTACGTCTGGATCCACAGGCAGCAGAAGGAGACTGTGTGTCCCACACTGGGCGAAGCTTGAGCATATGAGACCACAAAGCCCGCCCCCACAGTGACACACTTCCTCCAACAGGGCCACACCTACTCCAACAAGGCCACACCTCCTAATAGTGCCACTCCCTATGGGGCAAGCAATCAAACACATGAGTCTATGGGGACCATACCTAGTCAAACTATCATCGAACTGTTGAGCAGTAACATCTCTATCTACAACCACAAGGCAGAGAAGAGGGGATACTGGTGATCACATAAGCCTTTTGAGACCTCAAAGCCTGCCCCCAGTGACATACCTCCTCCAACAAGGCCACACCTCTTCATCCTTTCCAAACAGTTCTACCAACTGGAGACCAAGTATTCAAGCATATGAGCCTACGGAGGCCATTCTCATTCAAAAACCATCACATTTATATATCCCAAGACCACCTGCACAAGCATAGCAGCACCCATAATGGGCTGGGTCCTTCCATGTCAATCATTAATCAAGAAAATGCCCCACAGGCCAATCTTATGGAGGCAGTTCCTCATATGAGGTTCTCAGATGACTCTAGCTTGAGTCAGGTTGACAAGAAAAAAATTAACCAGCACTCAGACCAAACATCATATGTCCATGGTTAGATCAATCACTGAGGAAAAGTGTGCGATCATGAAACCGGGACAATGAATTGAATCCCCTCGCTCATGCTGTAGAAGTTAAACCCTGAAGAGGGTGATTTCTCAAAGACTTCACTGGGACAGGTGTGATTTGAACTCAAGTCATCGTGGGTGGACAGCGTTGCGCTGGGGTTTGGAGTCGGGCAGGAGGGGTGGCTTCTAGAGGAAGAGATTCTGGTGTTAGCCAAGGAAACGAGGTGGGGGGTGGGGAAGAGGGGTAGCCTTGGTTCAGGCTGGGAGGGGTAGGATTCAGCTTCGAGTGGGTCAGAACAAGGGTGAGAATGTTCCTGAGAGCCTGGGGGTCATGGCTTGTCCTCCAGGTGGGTGGCCTCCTGAGCTCCATGCCCAAACAAGAAAAGAGCCAGAGCACTGGAGATGTGGGGCCAGAGAGTGGTTCAAAGTCACTGCGCCCCACCGCCGAGCGGGGAGAGACCAGCCCACGGAGACCAGTGAATCGTCCTTTTCAAAGCGGTAAAGTGCCTCTCTGTGCAGAGAGGACGAGAGAAAGGCGACGTCTGCTCCCTACAAAGGAGGCACATTACTCTAAGTAGAGGATTTCGTAATTATATTCATTTGAGATAACGGAGCATTTTCACCTATTAAGGGAGTCGAAAGGAGGTGCAGGGAGTGGGGCAGCCCCTTCCCAGGGCCGCTCCCATTGTTCGTACAGAGAAGAGGGGCTGCTACATAGATTAGTGTCTCCTGTGAAAGGAGACAGCGAATAGAGGGGCAGGCTCGCCTGGGTCACTGTGCCCTGTCTGCTTGTTGACTGCGACAGGCCGGGTGCTTGGAGGAAAGGGACAGTGGGGTCCTGTGGGGAAACTTGGAACAGGGCTGTCCCAGGGCACTTCCTGTGGTAATGGACAGACCCTGTGTCTAGTCTCTAGCAATGTGTGGCTATTGGACTCTTGGAATTTGGGGACTGTGCCTGAGAAAACGAAATTTTCATTGTGTTTCTTTTCATTTCATTTAAAATGAAATTCTGGTGGCCACCTGTGACTAGTGACTTGTCCCCTGGACAGTGGAGGGGCATGGACTCATGAGGCTACTGCCTGGCCAGGAGATGTCAAATGAGCAAGGTTACTAGGTAACTGACAAGGGTTCCATTTTTTCTTTCGACACATTGACCTCTTGGAGCAGCTGTGGCCTTCCCAGCATTTGAGACCATCAGATAAGTGGTAACCCTGGTTCCCTGAGTGGTGGCCTCAAGGCTGGGGACACCACAGGAGAGGTGGAGGCTCACACACAAATAAACAGAAGTTCTGTGTGGGCCAGTCTGGAACAAGAGGCCACCATATAACCTTTGACATAGTCTACTTTTTGTGTCTTATAGATGAGGAACACGAGGGTCAGGGTGGGTCCGAGACCTGAGCAAAGAAAGCAGAGTCGAGTTCACTGGGGACTCCAGCCCCATTTTATTCTCAGCCAAGGTCAAAGAGCAAGAGTCGAGCATCGTCACTCCCTGGAGCTGTGGTTTCTTTAGTGGCCTCAGAAACTCAAAGGACTATTGTGTGTGTCTAGGTGTGAGGCACAGGCAGGCCCCTGGCTCTGAGTCAGTGTGTGTAAGGACCTGGGCTGCTGGTGCACAGCCTGGGGTTTCCTCCAGTGACTTCCTCAGGTTTATCTTTTGGATTGACGACACCATAATGAGAAGGACAAAGCTGAACATGACCCTGGCTTGAGCCCTTGTAGTCTGTGGGCCCCTCTGTCCCTTAGTCTTCTCCTCTGAAACCTGTGATTGTGGCTCCCTTCACAGAAGGTGAATAACCAAGCACGTGGGGGCAGCTGCTGTAGCAGGGGCTCAAGAAATGTCAGAGGATACGGCTGACATGGGTCCCATCTGCAGAGGCGCTTTGTGTTTCTAGCTGGTACCCTGGGTGTAGAACTTCTTCTATTTTTAATTTTGTATGCGCCTCTTCTCTCTCTCTCTCTCTCTCTCTCTCTCTCTCTCTCTCTCTCGCTCTCGCTCTCGCTCTCGCTCTCGCTCTCGCTCTCGCTCTCGCTCTCGCTCTCGCTCTCTCGCTCTCTCGCTCTCTCTCTCTCTGTGTGTGCGTGCGCGTGCGCGAGAAGAGTCTGTTAGCTCCCTGAAGCTAGAGTTGTGAGCCATTTATATGGGTGCTGGAACTGAACTGAGGTCCTATGCTAGAGCAGTAAGTGCTCTGAGCCATTGAATCATCTCTCCAGTCCCTAGACCCTCTTCTTACATTGTAAGATTTCCCTCCAAATGAATCTTGGAGGGCAGATCCCACATCCACTGGAGTGGCCAGCCATTTGCTGTCCATAATGCAGAAGCAGAGGTGTGTGGCCTAGTCCTGACCAATGATCTGCATTTGCCCTGCATTCGGATTGGAGCCAGGATGGAAGGGAGCGGAGGCAGACTGTCCTGAGAGTGACTATGGCCTGGGCTGGTACTGAATGCGGCAGTAAAATGGCCATGCTGTCCGGCCGTGCCACAGGTGAGCATCTTCTATCCTTGCTGCAACCCGGGTCCTTTGAGGGAGTCTGGACTGTAACAATGTGCTCTCAAAAGTCCCTATTGCTTGGAGTGGCTGGCAAGTTCTGCTTGTTGTAGTAGGGTACTAGGGGACCCCTTTCCTTCAAGGTTCACTCCAAGCAGCCTTGTCCAGGCCAAGGGAGTCCTCACACATGAAAGTTTACCACCCAGCTCCCACAGTTTCCAGGATGCAAGACAAGCCAGTATCATTTAGACACACAGAGACCCTCATCAATTAGCCCACCTTTGTGGTATCAGTCCTCTCGAGAAGCCTGGTCCACTCGTTGCCATTGACACTCGTTTATTAAAACATCAGTTATATTGTTCACAGCAATAGCTGATCTCTGTAAAGACGCAGCATCTCATGAAGTCCATGGAAGTGACACGGGAGAAGCCTGGCCACCCATGACAAGCCACTGGTGACTGGCAGGCTGCTGAAGGAAGAAACAATTGTCAGGGGCTGATGGGCTAAGTGGTTCAATATTTGATGTTCAATAATCGATCACCGAATCTTTAAATGGCAAAGAGACAGAAATGACTCTGGGGAAGAGATGCAGGTTTTGAATAGTTTTGTCTAAATCGTGGGCTCAGTGTTGTGGGTGAGACTCTTCCGTGAGCAGAAAGGTGGATGCTGCTGTTAAGATAGTTGGGACATAAACACAGCAACAAAGCAATGCTTGAGTCTTTCTTCTAAGAATTAACACCATTGTGTTCCTTGCTGTATTTTCTTCCATAAAACATAAGATGATGTCGTTTTCAGAATTTTTAGTTTTGTTTCAGGATGAGGCCCATTCAAATGGTTCACTTACTAACTAACACCCAGGGAATGGTGGAGCAGGTAGCCTTGGCCAGAGGAGGCCCTGGGATGGACTGTCCGTGCTTAGCCTCGAAGAGCCCTGACCGGAGCATGCCCCACTCAGCACACCTGTCGATGGGTCCCTCAGTCACTCGTTGGAACTTCCTGGTTTGTGGCATTTTCCCCAACACCAGCACCCTGTGGAATAGCCACCCTGCTCACCACAGCACAAGATCCCACCGGGGCTCTGCAGCAGCCTCCCCCTATCCCACACACATCCCTGCCTGGTAGGAACCCCAAACCTCAGCATCTGGCCTGCCGTCCATCACAGGTGGGAACCGGGTGGAGTGGCCGCAGCTGCTCAGCAGCTCTGGGCCGCCCAGGGATTCTGGTCACCACGGCCGCTCTAATTGCTTTTTCCTCTAGCCTCCTTCTCAGGCTTTCTGCATGCTGATGGTGCAGACCTGGTCTCCACTGGATTGCAGTGGTATTTTTTTAGTGTCCCAACCAGTGTGTCCGGTTGACTGAGACATTTCGGGGAAGAAGCAGGTGCATTTACTTTTCAAGTATTATTTTACTAATCAATTGAAAAATTACCTTCATGAAGGACAGAAGTGCAGAGCTGTGGAGCATTTCATTAACGGGCGCAAACATTAATTACGGATCCAGCCCGACCTTGCACACACGGAAATTATGGGACTGATCTATTTTCTCTGTGCCTAATTGCAGCCAGTGACTAGTTCTTTAAATCGTTATCTGATAGACCTCCAGTGAGAAGAGGATTTATGGGGTGGTACCCCGAGGCCTTGCTGGGTCCTATGCTGTTCTGTAGGAGTAGATGGAGACAGCCACATCAGAGGACCCTCAGGCATGTGCCATCGCCTTGCCAGTAAAGAAGAAGGGGACATTTTCCAAAACTGAATTTCTAGAGCCTTTGTAAACTGGTGTCTCAGAAGCAGGCCCAGTTGCTGCTTCCCCAGGTCAGTTACAGCCACTTGCCTGAATGCTGACACCGTGCTGAGACCCAGGATGGCTGCGCTGTGAGTGGTGCCCCTGTGGCTGTACAGCACACCTGTACAGCTATGCACAAAGGCCCTAGGTGGCTGTCCATTGAGTCAGATCTGTGCTATCTCTTTCTGACGATTTCGGTCCTGGCTCTAGTCCCAGGCCTTGTTTAGTTGACCTAGTGATGGGCAAAGGTCCTTGGGCACATGGCCATCTAGCCCTTATCCTTGGCTGCATGTCCTGCTTTCTAAGGCCATGGTTCATGGCTCTTGGGGCTGGACACTTGCTTCTCCTTGGTGACTATGACTCCTGGTTAGGGATGCTCTCTTTGAAAGCATGTAGCCCCCACACAGGGCACTCTGAGCACCAATACTGACAGGCCATTCCAGGGGAGGAAACGTAGTAAGAGACGGTGAGGATACAGAAGTCATTCTCCAGCCTTTGGGTGGGCTGGGACTTCTGAACCCTAGCCAGCCTCGGCTCTGTAAGGCAAGCATGGGTGTATTTTTCATCCTAAAAGTGGGAGAGATAAACAGGAGCTCCTTGAAGGCACTCACATAGCCCTTTCTCCCTAAATGTAGCGGTGGGCAGGTGGCAGTCCTCTCTGTCCCCTCCATCTCCTGTCTGGGGTCTGTGGACTACTTGGACTACTCCTGCGAGATCATATAGAGCCCAGAGCTGTAGAAAGTGGGGGGTTGGGGTTCAGACACTGGCTGTAACTTGTCTGAACCAGGGCATTTGCAGCTGCCTCTACTGAGAACTGAGGGCAGAGAAGGCAGGAGTCTCACAGACCTTCCCTATGCGGGTGGGACAAGCACAGCCCCAGCCATATCAAAGAGCCTTTCCCCAGCCCGATTCCCATCTGGGCTAGCTCAGACTCTCCATAATTCAGGTACTGAGAAAGATTAGGAATCCTCCATTCCTTTCAGGCTCTAGAGTCATTGGTTCTGTGACGGGTCCCTCAGTCACTTGTAGAAACTCCCTGGTTTGTGGCATTTTCCCCAATAATGAAGATCTAAGGCCAGCTTGACAGGGCCCCAAAGTCACAATATCCAAAGTACTATGACAAGATTCCCAGGTTCCAGAGGGTCTACGGAAACCCAGCAACATTCTGGGGCAGGTGTGTCTGCCTGAAGGGAAGGAAGATGGGAAGATGGCACCGAATTCAATGGGCTACTCCTGCTCAATGGGCTACTCCTGCTTAATGGGCTACTCCTGCTCAATGGGCTACTCCCGCTCAATGGGCTACTCCCGCTCAAGGTCACAGGGCGCTGCCTCCTCACGGGCTCTAGTTTCCTCCTGTCACTCAGTATCAGTGAGTGAAAATGAGAGCATAGAGAGAGTTTAATACTGGGACTCTTCACAAAGACATGGACACCATCTAGGGACCCCATCTGGGGCAGATTCCCCTACAGGCTCAGAGAGCGTGCTATAGACTCAGGCTGGTATAGCCAGAGGAGATATTACCAGACCCCAGAGCCAGAAGGCCATATGGAGAGGGCTGGTCACAGGATCCCCAGTGACCGAGGCTGTGTGGTAGTGAAGTTAGTCTGTGGCAACTCTGGGAGACAGAGCAGCTAGTGTCATTCAATGGTGACAGATGGCACAGGCCCCTGGGTCTGTAGTTAAGGTATCTCAGTTGGTGGGGTTCGGAGCAAGGTGGGGACAGTGAGAGAAGCAGCCTGTAGACGACACACGGAACACTTGTGTGATGCAGCCTATGGACCTCATTGTCAAGTTTCTCTGGCTCTTGTCCCCACTGCTACCACAGGACCTCTTGCTTCTCCAAACCTCCCCTTCTCTGGGTATTTTGGAGAGCATCATATGTCGTCACAAACCCATCTCCCATGGGAATGACACTGCTCTGAGCACCCCCGCCAATGCTCTGGGACCCTTAGTGCAGGGCTTCATAGAGGTCTACAGAAATGGTGCCGGGAAGACTTCCCCACCCCAGGATGCTTCTGCCCGAGGAGTCCCAGGACAACGCTGCCTGTGTCCTCAACCTCTGGTGCAGTTTAGAAGGAATTCCTTCACAGAGCTATCTTCAACTCTCTTGCTCACAGGACTCTGAGGTGGGTTCCCAAGACGGTCCCAGGAGGCAAGTGAGGGCCGTACTGCCCCTGTCCTGTCACATTCATGGTCTTTCCTTGGTACTCTGTCACCAGGCTTTTCTGCCTTGTTCAGGATCCTCATTATTGAACCTCTTTCTCAGGATCAGGTCTTCGGAGACCCCACCTCCCCAGTTTTAATCTCCCCCAAAGATTCCTGCAGCTCCCCATATTTCAGATTCATTTGAATTCCAAGTCACTTCCAGATAGGTACTCAGTGTATTCAAATCTGTCGTGTGGTTCTGGGCTTTAAAGTACAGGATTCCACCATGTCCTTGTTGTGTGCCCAGGAATAGTGCTTCTCCAGGACTCAGTTTCTCCATCTTAGAGTGGAAATAACAGCTCCCACCACTGTTGGGCCATGTCAAGTTCATGGCATAATCTCTTGAATGTTGCACTTTGCACATCGCTGGAAGCTGTCCCAACATGGTGGAAGTACTTGTTTGTTGATCATAGTCTATGTTTGGACCTCCTTCCTATGACTGGGGAAGGAGCCTGTTTCCCACTACAGGAATGGAAAGTGGCATACATTCATATTCTCAACCTCCTTTGAAGTGTGGTCACATGACCTAGGCTCCACCAATAAGACATATTCCATTAATAATACATAAGATATATTCTACCCATAAGTCATCAGACATCGGCCACCTTTGAATGTCAGGTTCTTCCCTGAATCACCCATAACAGCCAGGGAGCTGGAGGAATTGATTGGTTGGACCTGAGACACGTGACTGTGCTCTCTGGAAGTGAGGAGATTCTGCCATACCCAGTCCTCATGGACTGAGAATGGGAAGGGAGAGAGAGTGGCTCACCAAAGAGAAATGTGGATGCTTTTCTAGAGCATAAAATGGAGCAAGAAATCAACATTTACCAGAGACAAATGTTTAAGGTGTGGGATGTGAAGGATTCTGGGGTCTTGGGGACTGATCTGATAATAGAACACTAATGAATAGCTGGAAGAGGTTTCCATCCTTAGGACTTTCCAGGTGCAGGGCAGCCTCGAGTTTTGTAGACCTAAGATGAGTCTACCTCTTAGCCCACCATCGCTTCAGTCACTCAGGGCATCAGGAAGCTGGCGTCTCCAGCTCTGACAATTTTTCATATATGATCTTGAACAATCTTTCCCTTCTCTGGGTTTGATTTCACATTCTGTAAAGTCAGTAGCCAGTGTGACCAGAATCCTCCCAGCTCTTACACACTGAGATCCGGCACACCCAGCCTGGGGGTCTCCTCTGCACACACAGGGAAGTTGAATGAACACTGTGGTTAGTGCTGGGAATTCTTGCTAATCCTTGCTTTATTTTTGTAGCATAATTCAATTCAGCAATTCAATTCAACAAACATGTATTGAATGTTTATCAGAGTGAGGCTAAGCCCAGCATTTGGAGAATTTGCTTTCATGTTCACAAAGTCCATTCCTTGCTAACGTCCTGTGTGAGCCAGCTGTATAGAGAAGGGAGGCAAAGCGAGTGGAGGCCTCTTCACAGATGAAGACACTGGGCCCCTCTGTGCACTGTCAGGTCCCCCCAGATGGCATGGGTGGGGTCTTGCCTGGTCAGAGCCGTAACTGCCCATTTGTGTGTTTGATGATTTGGTTAGTGTCTGCCCTTCCTATTTGGTGCTTGCTCCCACTGGGGAAGATTAAGGATGTTTGGGTACCAACATAGGCACTTGGCACAAAGCATGTCCTCAACCAATGTTTGTTGAATGAAAATATGAGTCAAAGGAGGAAGAGGAAAAGAGGAAGGGACAAGGTAAGATGAAGAGGAAGTTGAAAGATCCATCTCTAGCTCTCTGTGGGACCTTGGTCCAGACCCTTTCTGTCTTGGGGTCGATTTCCTCATTGGTGAAGTGGAGGGAACTGCTGAGTGTATAGTGATTTCCCAGCAGGCTTTGCACCACCATCATGCCTGGTGCTAGACAATGCGGCTGCCCTAGCGGCCACCTGGATTCTCTCATCTGGAAATGCTGAGGTTAAGAGCAGTTGTCCGCATTCTAGAAGGTTCTGGGGGATTTGGCTACAGCGAGGCATTGAGACTTCTATGAAAATAAATCTCTGACATTGTAGAGTTTCCAAATGGTGTCCAAACCAAGTCCACTGGAGTACTTCCTCTGCCCGAGCCCCAGTCTACCAAGCCAGTCTCAGCCTCATGGAGATAGGGCCAGCCTGATTTGCCCCTGAAGCTCCCTCTGCTTCGTTCAAACACCAGGTAATTTGTGTCAGCTTTGATTATTATCTCCAGCCTTTTTCCTCAACTTGGCTTTTGGGAGACAAGCTTCTGAAACGCACCTTTGGATTATAGCGCTCCCATGCTGTGCAAATGACACAGGGGGCGTCGCCACACCAGTCGGGACCTGCCACCTTTGCAGGGAGCCTCACATTAATCAGTGTGTGGTGGAGCCTAGCTATTTCCTCAGCTGGATAGAGACAATGGGTTCTGTGACTGGGGGGAAGTACAGCCTCACAGAGGGCAATACCTGCCAAGCTCAGATTCCTCCACTCAGGACAAACTAGCGGCCCTGGGGGCAGATGCCCATCTGGAAGCAACAGCTGCCCTTTAGAGGCACAGAGACCCAGGCCCTTCTTGGAAGGTGTGTGTGGGAGGGTCAGAAAGAGCCCCATGCTGGGCATCATCTATACTTTGCCCATTTATAAAATGGGGTCCTGCACATTACCTGTCTCTATTATACGACACAGTTGAGAGCGAAGGGGGAAAATGGAAATGTAATTGAGCAGTCTACACACTCCTTAGTACAGTCTACACATCTTCTTCCCACAGGAAAGGCGTGCCCGCGTTGGCCATAGCCCACTGGGATTGGTGGATGGCTCCTTGCATCCGTACTCCTAAGCACTTGCCATTTCTAAACCAGTGAAGTTTGTGACTCCCAGGACAAAGGACAGGTCCTGACCATATCTATTCATTTCCCCCGATGGTACCAGGCAATACTGGGAAGGTAATTAAGAACAAGGCCCCTTGCCCCATCAGGTGGTGGAGGTGGGCCCACCAGCCGGGCACCCTTCCTTCAAGTGGCCCTGGCTCAAAGGCATGCTGCACTTAGCATCCACAAAGCCAGTACCCAGGTACTCAAGGACAATGACTTTGGATTGAGTGGGAAGCAAGCCTTCTCAGAACTCAGATGAAAAAACATAAAGTAGTTAATATTAAATAAAGAGATTGGGCAACTCTTCCTCTCCTTTTCTGTTTTATGGTCCCTGCTATGCCCTTGATCCGGGCCTGTTTTGCTTGTGATTAATGAATGACTCACCTTGAGCTGTTCTTTGCTCATTTCATACACATTATGAATTTGAAGAGGTCATATTACACTTGGCACCTGAAGGGAGTGCTCAGGAGTCCGGGAAGAAAGGGCCAATGGCATAGAAGCCTTCCTGGGCAGCGGATGCTGGGAACGCGCCTGACCACACCGCACGGTCCCCACACAAGGTCTGCAGGTTCGAAATCCCCCAAAGCACCTAGACTAACTGAGACAAGGTATGAGAGGAGTGAATAGTCATCCGCAGTGAGCATGCGCAACCGGGTCACGTTGTCTCCGCCTTGCTCTGTCTTCCAGGTTTCTTCCCACCCGTGGCCTCCATTTTTGTTGCCTGGGCAACGCCCTTTCTCTAAGTTCTCTGGAACTCTTCTTGCATGTCCACATTTCCAGAGCTGAAACAACAACAACAACAACAAAAAAGACGACGGTCTTGGGTGTCTGCAGAGCTGGCGTTTCTGTGTGCTGCTGTGGTCCTATTCTGTCACCTTTCTTGGGGTCCTGATTCCCATCAGGAGAACTGAAGGGCCCGAGAGTCTGAGTCTGGCCAAGTATTTTGCATGTGCCATAGGGTTAAAGACAAAATTAGGTGGAGCAGACTTTTCCAGGTGAGACCACAGGCCAGTAGCAAGTTGGAGGTACACTGAGCAGTCGCCCACATTGATTACCTTTCTGGTCCTAAATGTGACTTGGTTTAGCATTTCTGTATCCTCCTTAGACTGCCACCTTGTGGCTCTAAGGATGGTTATGAAGGAGACAACTCTCCCTAGAGGGCATAGTGCGCTCTCCATGAGAACAGGGTCCCCTGACTCTCTGGGTTCCTCTCTTGTGTCTGGCCCTCTCTTGTATCATACCCACTCTGTGTCTGGCCCACCAAACTACAGAGATGTTTAGCACAATGTGGGTGTCTTACTCACCTCCTGCCAGCCTGCTCTGAAGCAGGCATAATCCAGGAGATCTGACAAAAATCCATGTCCAGAGTAAACTGAAGGTGTGTAGCCATCTTTCCTCTACAAATGGGCCTTCTGCCTGTCATCCTTAGGGCAGAGGTGAGGCGAGGGAGTGCGACGGGTCCTGGAGAATCCCAAAAGTGGCATCAGAGCAATGCCTGTCACTCTACTCCACATATAGGAGAGTTGGATTTCACACCCACCTCAGGGAAATATGCTCTCCATGCTATGAGGTTTTAGAGCACAGGAAAATGCCATCTTCTCAGTATCAGAGGGATGGAACTCTGGTGTGAGCAGAGCCTGGGGAGAGGTGTGGGCAGCCCCATGCCCATGTTTGCCTGAATATATGAAGAGGGGCCTACAAGTGGCTTGGGTCCTGAGGCTCTGGCTAATAACCTACCAAACACTCTTGCTCCCCAAATCTCCTGCAGACTCTCTCTCTCATTGTTGAGACAAGGCTGTAGGGCTCCAGGAAGGCTGGCCCTCCGCTGGGAAGGGATTCTCCAGCATCTCATGACTGTTGTCCCTGGTGCCACCTGTGCTGACGCCTGTGTGTTCTGTGTCCGTTTCTAGGGCTGCCGTACCCAGGTGCCCCGTCTGGCCTCGAGCACCTGGGTTCCCTCTCTTAACGCGCTGCAGACTGGTGTATGCCCTCCTCCTGCACAGGCAGGCTTCCTTCCGTCTCCCAGATCCAGGGGGATGCTGGCTTCCTTGTTTCTCACATCACAGCTACTCTGCTTCCAGTTCTGCCACCATGTGGCTTCTGCCTTCTCATTGGTCACCTGTTCTTGTCAGGGCACCCTCGTTCTGGATTTAGGGCTCACCCCAATTCAACCCACAGGTCTTCATTTTTTTTTGTGGATCCCCAGTTATTTGTCCACTTACGAACACGTATTTGTTATCTCAGGATCAATGTACACCATCACAGAGAGCAGCAAGAGCATTGAGTTTCCCAATGTGCACATTCCTGGCTGAGGTCATGTGAAGTGGCCCTCTGTGTTCCTGCTCCAGTCCTAGCTCACAGGGTCCTTTCAAGCTCAGTTAGTGCCATGTGGTTATGTTTTTTTTTTTCCACTTTGTGCTTCTGGCTGATGGCTGGGCTGTGTGCAATGGCCCCGGGTATAGGGCTGAAGTGCTAGCCAGTGACCATGAGGAAATAACTGCTGTGCATTATGGAGAAAACACCAAGTAACCATGGTGTCCAGGGCCAAGTCCTGACCCTCTTCAACTGGGCACTTATTTCTATACTATAGGTCCATCGGTACTGGATGCATGGGGCTGTACAGTGATTAAATAAGAAAATATGGGGAAGTTGCGTTGGCATCACGATGAGCTTGCAAAAAAAAAGTTGAGTTGAAGCAGTAGTAGCATATTCTTTTGTAAAAATTATTTGTATTTGTGTGTGTGTGTGTGTGTGTGTGTGTGTGTGTGTGTGTGTGTGTGTGT
>CABHPR010153346.1:52157-65113 GCA_902168415.1 Peromyscus melanophrys
TGTGTGTGTGTGTGTGTGTGTGTGTGTGTGTGTGTGTGTGTGTGTGTATAGTACCTGCATGTGAGTATAGTACCTGAGGGAGCCAGAAAAGGGTGTTGGATCCCCTGGAACTGGAGCAGGTGATTGTGAACCACCAACATGGGTATCCAGTTCTCTGCATGAGCAGCAAGCGCTCTTGAGTGCTGAGCCATCTCTCCAACCACATGCAGAATGTTAAGGTTTGAAGTGTGAAATGTCTCCTATGGTCTCCCATGCTTGGTCCCTGGCTGGTGGCACTGTTTCTGGGGGTTGTGGGGCCTTTAAGCCTGTGGTCTAGCCAGCAGAAGTGGATCAGTGTGGATAGGCCTTGAAGGTGACATTCTTGATTTAGCAAGATGTGAATAAACCGGCTCAGAAACACCTGCCGTAGTTGCAGCCTCGCCCACTGCAGATGGAACCTCCCTAGGGGGCCTCCCACCAAACTGGGCGGATACTCCTAAGGCTGTGAGTCAAACGTGCCCCTCCTTTCTTATGTAGTTTCCATCAGGTCTTCTGTCCCAACGACGAGATAAGTAGCCAACTCTAGCGTCCTCTTCAAATGGCTGTGCTTCTCCTAATGTACTTCCATTTTTTTTTCTTTTTTAAATGTGGTTCTTCTAAGAATCCTATGAGATATGGGCTAGAGAGATAGCTCAGTGGTTAAGACCTGGGTTCGGGTTCCAGCCCCTACCTGGTGGTTCACAACTATCTGTAACTACAGTTCTGGGGCATCTAATGTTTTCCTCTGAACTCTGCAGGCACCAGACATGCACATAGTACCCATATACATAAAAATAAAAAAATCTAAAATAACTAATCTTAAGAGATAAGCGGGCTGACACTTGTTCATCCAGACACTGCCTGCTCTCCAAATTTCAAATGTCTGGATTCACTTCCTGAAATTAAAAAGAATTTTCCAAAACCCCTCTGGAGGAACCAGAGTAGACTGCAACTAATTCACAATCATCCTTTTCTGCCAAGGCGCCCTCGACTCCCATTTTCTACCTAATTTTAGTAAGAATTGGTTTGTATTAGAGGTAATTAGAAGTGCTTCCTTAGAGATGCATCAGTGGTAAATGAAGGGGCTTTAATGGCAGCAGCAAGGGGCGGCTGACGGTGAGAGAGAAAGCACGCAAGGCTTCCGGAAGAAGACAAGTACCTGGGAGGCCACTGGGGGCCTTTCCCTGAAGGCTGTGTCTGGCTGCACACTGGTCTGTAGACACAAAGACTTCACTACATGCTCATTTGGGAAGAGTAGACACGTTCCGGCTGACTCACCTGGCTCAGAACCCACTCTACCCCAGCTCTGGGGTCTAAGTGAACTCAACTTCACCAGCACCCAAGCTTCTCTTTGCACAGGACAGCATCTGTGAAGCAGAACTGAGAGGATGGAGATAATGGTGCACAGAAAGCTCCAGCACTGTGTCTGGCACTAGATTACAGTGTTGGGTCATAATTTCCAAAGCAGTTCTTACATGCTCTCTTACTTGTTCCTCACAATAACCTTTCATCCATTTATCCCTCACAATAACCTTTCATCTATTCATCCAGCCTCCTCCATTCATCTATCCATTCATCTGTCTTTATCTATCCATCTATCCATCATCCTTATCCATCCATCCATCCATCCATCCATCCATCCATCCATCCATCCCTATCTATTCAAGCATCTATTTATTCAATCATCTTCTTCCATCCATCCTTATCCATTCATTCTACTCATCAAAGCAACTATCCATTCATTCATCCTTTTCCATCCATACATCCATACATCCATATATCCACGCATCTATCCTGTAATTGACCTTGGATAGTTGTACAGGAATGAGCAACATATATAAGACTTGTCCACCCATAAGAGCTTAGTGACAACTTGGAGACATGGTCAAGAGATGGAGCCACCAAATAGCTTTGTATAAAAGCAGGTTTGTGATATAAATAAGCAGGAAGCCGTGGAAGAACCACAAGGAAGCCTGTGAATGGTTAGCCTCAGCTGTCAACTTGGTTCAAACCTAGAATTGTCTGGGACGAGGGAACCTCAACTGAAGAATTGCCTTGATCAGATAATCCTGTGACCTATCTGTGAGGCATTTTCTTAGCTGTTGATTATTGAAAGTAGGTCTAGCCCATGGTGGACAGTGCCATCCCTAGACATGTGGACATGGACTGCATAAGAAAGTGTGGGAGTCCGTGGGAGTCCAGGTCCTACCTTTCCCACCTTTAAAGATTCTCAGGAGGAGGAGGAAGGGGTAAGGAAATATCAGCTAGAAAGAGAGATCTAACTGATGAAAAGAAAGACAGAAACACAGGATAGCTTCGGGAGGACCTGGATCAGCACCCAATGGCCTTTTCCGTTTATTCAAAAGGGCTTTTTATAACAATGCCAAAGGGTGGGGCAAAAGACCTCCCCCTTGTGAGATCAAAGCACACCACACAGCCAAGTGTAGACCCTTCCAAACACCTGGTAACCACGTCTGTGGTCAAATCATCCATTATGCAGCCCTGCTGAGTAAAGCAAGCTCAGATTCTCTGACCTTGAGTAATTTGGGCCTCCACAAGAAAGCAGGCTGGACAAGCCATGGGGAGCAAGCTAGTAAGCAGCACTCCTCCATGGCCTCTGCATCAGTTCCTGACTCCCGGTTCCTGCTTTGTGCACCTGCCCTGGCTTCTCTCAGTGTGGACTGGAACCTGTGAGGTGATGTAAATCCTTTTCCCCCTAAGTTGTTTTAGGTTGTAGTGTTTACTATAGTAACGTAAAGCAAACTATAACAAAGCCCCGGGGAAGGTTTAGTCAGAAATGGCCAGATTTCTGACCATGAAGGGATATCTACGGGCGGGTTGGCAATATGGACATTTCAGGCAAGGGGAAGTTACTTCCGGTCCCATAGTAAGTAGCTTGAATCTTCTAGCCATGCCTGTCCATTCATTCAGAATTGCTAGAAGCATAGCTATCTGGGAGAGTTTGCTTTCCTGTGTATCCAAAGGGTTTCAATATGAGTTCAAGGTCACAGGCCAGGAAATGACCACTCAATATTTGATCCCTGACCAAATCCCAGAAGGCCAGCCTGCTCCCTTACTAAGCCACTGCCAGGAGCTTAGTAGTGACCAGGGATGGCTTCAAGATGTCTTGTGGAAGACTAAAAGATGTCTATTGCCTCGTTCAGAAAAAAAAAATGATTTTTAGCACTGGAATGTTACCCGAAAGGACTAAGTGCCCCCTCTTTAGCTAGTCCAGAATGTGGTATGTTGCTTGTCTCAGTGAACGACTGAGACCAAGAGAGTAAAGAAACTTGGCTCTGGCCGTGTGGAAGGTTTAGGACAGCGACTGACATGGTTCTCAGGTGTTTCATCCACAAAGGTTGGTGTACTGGAAGCTCAGTCCTTGGTGTGGTCGCATCATTTGGAGGTAGCGGGGCCTTTAAGAAGCGGGCCTGGTATAAAGCACTTAGGTCATTAGGAATGCTGTCCTTGGAAGGAGTTCACGCAGTTCTGAAAGAGCACCGCTGTCTCACCATGCGATCACTCCCTCACATGTACTTCTGCTGTCTTACCACGCGGCCTTCAACAGTGGCCAAACCAATAGGACCGCCCAGTGTTGGACTCTCAGCCTCTAAATGTGAGATAAATAAACTCTTCCACTTAATCATTACCAACCCGAGGTATTTTTTTATAGCAATGGAAAACTGAAGAATACAGAATCTGGCCATAGCCTCTTGGCCACCCTCCCAGCATTATCCTCTCCATCAAGCAAGCTACAGCTCACCTGCCCCACATTCTTGGAAATCCTAGAAGGCCAGCCTGCCGTATCCCTGGTCAGTGTAGCTTTGCCACACATTCCCTTGTTGGGTTTTTGAGCTTGACCAACCAGGGCATGTTGGTGTTGATGTTACAAAGTCCAGCAGCCTAGACTCATGTCTTGCCAACTGCCTGTTAACCTTTGCTGTTGCTAGCCATCTTGTGGTTTCTGACCTTCCACCAAATTTGTCCAGAATGATTTGTCCTTTGCCCATTAATCTGTAACCAAGTATTCCTGCTGAGTTGGGGGAATGCAGCCAAACCTTCTGTCTGTACTCAGCTGTACCAGCAAAGCCACATATGACATGCTGCTTTTTGGCCAATGTGAGGATGCCAGCTGTACATGGCGACCCCCCCTGAGACCCTGATCCTTTCCAACAAAGGACAGGACAAAAATGCAGAGAAGGAACTGTGATAATGTGCTAATTAACTCGGCCAAATAGTCCTAGGGTCAGGTCTGCCAAGCTTCATGTGCCCCTGATGGGCCTGGCTGAGTCTGAGCAGGGATTCCCTTCTATGTGGCCTGGTGGCACTGTCATTGGCTTGACATACCTTGGTCCAATCATTGTCCTGTGTCAATGGCTGCCTAGGGCACCTCACCGCAGTTCCGGGCTTCACCTCTCTCTTCTCTGAGGAGGGGCTCACATTCTAGAGGGTACGAGGAACATGATTACGGCATGAGCCCTCTGCAGGCACAGGTTGGATGGCACAGGGTCGGTGTGACAGTGAAGACGGTCCTGAGCTGAGGCAAACACTCGGCTGCTGGGTGGGTCTGCTCACTAAGGGTTATGGAACTGTTCTGTGGAGAGCACTCCCACAGCCAGTCAGAGCTCTTGAACTGGGCTTCTGGTGCCTCGGTTTCCCCAGCTATAAAGTGGGACCTTGTGTCATTTATTGATTAGGGCACCGGTGAAGATGAGGGAGTGTGTATGTGGGAAGCAAAAACCTGTGAAGATTATCAACATGGCAGGTTCTCCCACCACCGGGCAAACTGGTTCCTTATTTCTTCGTTGTGAGAGAAAAACCTGATGGAAACAACATAAAGGAAGTCTTATTCCAGCTCACAGTTCAGGGAATCCAATTCGTCACGTCAGGGAAGGCTTGATGACCCTGGAGGTTTGTGATTGTCAGAGTAGGAGCACACTGTAACTGGTAGTCCTAAGACACCAGGCTGAAAGCTGAGCTAGCCTAGAACCCTCACCCCTATGACTGACTCTATATCCTCTAGCAAGACTCCATGTCCAGAAGGTTCCTCCCAAAACAGTGCCATCAGGTGGAGGGCAAATGTTCAAACACATGGGCAGGGCAGAGGACACTTCATATTCAAACCATAACACCGGGTCCTCAGCCCTGACCTTGAAAGAGGCAATAGATAAAGCCTAGTAGAGACAGATGGGGAGGGCCTGTGGATGACCAGGATCAGGACCAGTGAGACACAGAACTACCTGGGAGGCACCCAGAGGCTGAATCTAGCAGCAGCTGTCCACTCATGGTGTGAGGTACGGATGGCATGACAGCCCAAGCCTATGACCATAATGACTCCTGGCAAAGTCTATTGACACCTATCCTGTGTCCCCATGACCTCTGTGAGTGATCCCATGAATCTGTGAGACAGATCCTTTAAGGACATTTCTTTGTCTCTGAGGAAGCTTGCTTAAGGATGTCTCCAGGTATGTTAGGGGCTAACTTCAGCTAATGGAGATAGCAGTCTGTGGAGAGTCCCTGTGTCATTCTATAGGAATGAGCCACGTGCCTTCATAGTCCCGGAGCTGCCCATGTGGTTAAGCCTAGAAGCCTGGGCTTTACCAGATCACTGACAAGCCATGCCTTCATTGTCTTGGTGCCTTGGCACACTCACACTTTCTAGGTCACCTCCCTCACAAGCAACCCTTAGAGGAACCTAACAAGAGACTAATCCAAAATGCCTGTCCCAGGTATCAGGGTCCCCTTCCCTCACATCTGCACTCAGGACTCTCCATGAGCCCGTCTTTGAAATGCCAACTGGATCACAGCCAGTGCCATGCCAGCTTCCCTCTGAAGAGACTCACCACTGAGCATCAGCCTGGAATCCCGCTCACATGGAACAAATCCCCTTTAGTGACTGGGCCGAGTCTCCAGGGCTGGCACTTGTGAGCTCCCAGGTTGTTTGCATATGTGCAGGCCCAGGCTCTATCTCTCGCTGCCTTCTCGAGGCAGGAGGGGTACTCATCGGAAGTCAGCCCTGCCATAGCTTTTCCCTCTGCGCGCAGGCTGTGATTGTGAGTCCTGACTGTCAACTTGATGGCATCTGGAATTAACTAAAACTTAAGCAGCTGGGCACTCCTGTGAGGGATTTTCTTGATCAGGTTGTTTGAAGTAGGGAGACCCACCCTAAATCAGGGCTGCACCCTCTGGTGCAGATACAAGGGTATGAAAAAAGGAGACTTCGATTCCAGCCTGCTTGCCCTCCCTCCTGCTGGCCAGTTCATCTATCCCATTGCTGTGGCATTCCTTTATTGGTATGAAAACTAACTCCATTGGAATTCCAATGTAGACTGAAGACCAGCAGCTCTCCAGGAATTCTCCAGGCCTTCAGCACCAGACAGACTGCCAAGACAGCTAGCCTTGTTCTGAACAATTACTGGATTCTCGGCTTTTCCAGCATGAGAAGGCCATTGGTGGATTAATTCCCTGGCCTTCATCCTGTAAACCAATCTCTCTCTCTCTCTCTCTCTCTCTCTCTCTCTCTCTCTCTCTCTCTTCATTCTATCAGCTCCATTCCTTTAGAGAACCCTGCCTAATACACACAGGCTCATGTCTTCCGAAGTCTGAGTTCCCCCAGAACACTGAGTTGCTACCATGGCTGACATGGAGCATTACAAGGCAGAGGCTTCCCTCAGCTCAGCATCTCTTCCTCATGCCCTCTTCCCACAGGGTTCAGGGGTCATGGTGTTCACAAAAGGTTTGGCTGTGGAGGGCTTTGCAGAGAAAGCCATCACGCTGCTCAGCGGCTGCCTTGCAAGTCTGTTCTCAAGGGTAGCATGGCCTGTGGGTGCCTTCTTTCCCCTCTGAAATCCCATGATCATTCATCTGGACTGTGAGTTGAGAGACATAGTGTTCTAATGTTGGTGTAACACACCCCTGCAAGTCAGCTTGGATGTTTCTGAGGGCTCTGACCTAATCAGTGGCTTAATCCATTAGTGGATTCAAAATGGGAGTAGACTGTTGGGGGGAGGGGGAGACAACTGTGGAAGGTGGGTACTGTTTGGAGGAAGTGGCTCCCTAGGGCTTGTCTTATGGGCTGTGTCTTGTTCTGGCTGTTTCTTGTTTTGGACTCCTGCATGGCTGCTACATCATATCTCTCTGCCGGAGCAAAGAACTTTTGGAAACCGTGAGCAAAAGATGATTGACAGGGTATCCAAGTAACATGGTTATCTCTGTGGTTAACACAGATAGGTGGGCAAGACCAGGAAGAGAGGGGCAGGGCCTGGAAGATGAGTCAACCTGATACATGTGTTTCCTGCCCTGGTCGACCTTGCAGGCCAAGGAGACAGGAGTAAATTAATTTCATGGAGTAGTCATTGGATGCCATGAAGAAAATAAACTAGGGTAATGTCAGAGCATGATGGGTGAGGGTAAGGGTACTTTGAATATCTGGGGCAGGACAGGACCATCTGAGGAGGTGTCCTCGAGCTAAGACTGTGCAGAAATCTTGAGTAGGGTTCCAGGCCAAAGGTTGGGCTGGGCAAAGGGGCCTTCCAAATCTGCGGAGCAGGAGAGAGGTCTGGAGTAGGGCTCATGATAAGAAACTGGGTACGGAAGGGCAGCTGGCGGCACAGGGGCTGCAGAGTTCCATCTAAGAGTAGGGCATCTACCCTTGGAGCTGAAGAGGGGTGGGGTTCAGGAAGAGAGTGACTGGTTCTGATTGCAGGGTTTAAAAAAAAAGATTTATTTGTAAATTATGTGTATGCATGTGTGTCTCTGTGTGGGTTTATGCACATGCTTGCAGACGTGAAGAGGTCAGCAGAGGGTATCAGCTCCACTGGAGTTAGAATTACAGGCAGTTGTGAACTGCCTGATGTGGGTGCCGGGAAGCACACTCGGGACGTGTGGAAGAGCAGTATGAGCCATCTTTCCAGTCCTCCGATTTGTGCTTTTTCTTATTTTACTTAAATATTAAGTTATAGCCAAGTCTAGTGGCTCAGGACTCTAATCCAACTGTGCAGGAGTGTGAAATAGGGGAGTACAAAAATCAAGGCCAGCCTAGACCACAGAGTAAGTTCAAAGCCAGCGAAGGGGTGTAGTGAGGCCCTAACTTAAATTTAATTTTTAAAAGGGGTGTGGGCTGGGGCAGCAGTTGGGTGGTGGAGTGTTTTCCTGGTGTGTGTGTTTTCTATCCTCAGTACTGCAAAGGAAAAAGCTATAAAATATATTCAGGGGGCATGTAAATGCACACATCTTAGTAGGTAGACATCTTGAAGAGGAATCACACGTGTGTGCATCACTGCTCTCAGGTCAACATATAGGACATTTCCAATATCTGGGTGATTATGATTCTAACAGCTCCCTCTGGCTGTGCTGAGGAGAAGCACTGTGGGGCTGAGGCCTGGGCAGGGACATAGATGTGCCTGGACTTGGCTATGGTGAAGTCAGGGAAAAAGAGGAGTGGTTGGTTTGAGAGACGTTCTGCTAATACAGCCAGTAAGAGCTACTGAGATGCAAAGATGAGTGAGATTAAAGAATTCTGTAAGGTCTGGGCTTCAAAAACAGGGTGGGTTGCTCACTGTGGGTGAGAATGTAGACCAGCACAACCCTTGGAGAGCATGTCAGAGGGTCCTGAGCAAACGGCATGACCTAGTTAGTGTTGCCACTGCCAGGTTTGCACTGGACTGACCGGCCTCAGTGTGCTGTTGTGGAAAATTCACTATAGCTAAGACACAAGCCAAGCCCAAATGTTCATTAACAAGTGGACGGATAAAGAGAAAGTGGTCCATATGCACAACAGAATACTATCCAGACTTAAAAGGAAATGCTCTCGTTTGCAACATCAGAGCCTGACAGACATTAAGTTAAGTGAAACAAACCACTTGATTATGGAATCTGAAAGAGCTAAACCCATGCAGATGGTAGGGTTGGTAATTTTCAGAGGCCAGAGCATAACGATGTTTCAGGAATTCTGGCCAAAGAATATGAAATTTCAGTTAGACAAGAGGAGTAAGTTCAAGGGGTGCCTTATAGGACGTGACAGTTAGTTAATGACAAGATAGTCTGTATCTGAAAATGACTAAGTGACTAGATAATCAGTGTTCTTAACACACACACACACACACACACACACACACACACACACATATACACACACACACAAGTAAAGTAATACATATGTCATATAGCTCCACTGAACTCTTCCATAGTATGTTCATATATCCAAATATCATGTTCTATGCCCTGAATATGTATAATTTTTACTTGTCAATTAAAAAAAAACTAATAAAATAGCCAGGTGGTGGTGATGCATGCCTTTAATCCTAGCACTTGGGAGACAGAGACAGGTGGATTTCTGAGTTCAAGGCCTGCCTGGTCTACAGAGAAAGTTCCAGGACAGCCAAAAGTACACACAGAAAAACTCTGTCTCGAAAAATCAAAGAAAAAAAATATAAGAAAATCGTTCCTCAAAACATAAAAATAGAGCAAGTTAACAAGGTGGATTGTGGAGTGATGGGGCAGAGAAAGCAAGGAGTGCTGAGAACAGATGAGGCCATCAGTGGATGACCCATGGTGAGCTCTGGAGCTGGTTACGGCCAGGGAGCATATCCTCTCCTGTCCCCCAGCCTGTCTCAGAGAAGAGCCCCAGGAGAGCGGAAGGACACAGAAGTCGCTGACAGGCTTAAGGCCATGGGAACACAGGCCTGGGCAGCCTGGGTGCCTGGGAGGCAGGGAAGAATGACTTTGGGTGGATGCTGTTTTCCTCTCAGCCGCCCCTTAGGAAACCCGGGTCAGAGGAAGGAGAGGTGGCTGAGCAGTGGGAGGTGATGTCTGTCCCTCAGTCAGGAGCCATCTGCTCAGTAATGTAAGCAATCCCTTCTGTCAGAAGAGGCAAGGAAAAATGACTGTGGCTGCCCTGCCACACAACCAGGGACAGGGGTCCCTAGACCTGTGAGGTAATACCTCTGATGATGTATGGCCCAAGAAGAGTTGGGTTAATGATCTTCAGCAGGACCCAGGAGTAAACCCCAGTAATTTCATAATACAGCCTGTGATGGATTAAGGCGTGTTAATACCAGGAGTATACATTAAGGGAAATGATCTTGCTGGCATACTAAATGGCAAAATAAAAGCACTTTTAGAAACTTCCATGATTAATTGGTCTGTCCTTTTAGTTCTGTATCATGATAAAGTAAAGCCACTTCTCCTGGTCACCTCCCAGGCAATCCCTCTAAAGCTCTGCAGCCCTCAGAGGGGCTACTGGGATGCTGCCCTGGGCCTAGAACCCAAACTTGCAGCCTGGAATGTAATCTCACATGTGTTCATGGATTCCAGACATCTGTCATCATTGTGTCTCTTAAGAGAGCCTCCCAACGACTCACCCTTATGAAACTGCTGGTGCCCATAATGTGGGATTCAGCAGAGATCACAGCATTGCTTGAGACAGTGATACAGATGTAGCCCTTGGCAAATGGGTTCTAGAGGAAGTGATCAAGCTCTCTAGTCAGGGTCTCAGCCCATTTACTTACCAGCTGTCCGATCTTGGAACAAATTATAGAACCTCTTTATCCTCAGTTTCTCTATAAAACTAAAGATCATGGAAAAAAAACCTCTCTTGTGAGGTTATAGGGATACAAGGAAATTTGCTTAACAAGGGCTCATTGGACAGAGGACATCTACCCTGTGTCATCAGGCACTGTGAATGCATGCCCAGGGTTTAGCATAGTACCTGCCATATAGTAAGTGCTCAGTAAATGTTTGCTCCCGGGGAGCAAGCTGTATACATCTTGCTCAGCAGCCGAGGAAGGAAGCTACCATTATTCTCATTTCACAGGTAGGTAAAACTGAGCCAAAGAAGTTAGTAAATTGCTGAAGCTCCTATTAAAAGGTCCCATGAGATCCTGAAAGCAAATGGGATTCCTTTAATCTTATGCCTGTGGGATGTTGGCCCTTAAAAACATAGATTAAGTCAGGCAGGGGTAGTGCATGCCTTTAATCCCAGCACTCAGGAGGCAGAGGCAGGGGGATCTCTGTGAGTCTGAGGCCACCCTGGTCTACAGAGCTAGTCCAGGACAGCCAGAGCTGTTACACAGAGAAACCCTGTCTTGAAAAACAAAAACAAACAACAAAATAACAAAAACATGGATGATAGGATGAGCATATAATCATACAGGTTGACATTCTCCTCCCAGTTCCCCATCTCCATTCCTTTGGGAGAAAATGGCTGTTCAGAGATGGTAGAAGATTCTAGAACTGGAGGCAGGATATGTCCTAGAACCAGAGCCTAGCCTCTCCCTTATTTACTGAGTCACAGTTAAGTTGCCAGCCCTACTCTTCCTTCACACGCCAGGTTTCGGGGGAAAACAAAAAAAACCTGCAAAGACAAAGCAAGAATGTGCTTCTTAGCCGGTGATGGAAAGAACATCTGCCAGGTGGGACTCCTTCTAGCACCCTCCTCTGTTACAGGAGTGTGAGGTAAGTTCATTCCTGAGCAGTTGAGGCCACAGGAAACAAAGGGCTCTGGCCGGTTCCACCTTCCTGGGCTCTCAAGCTCCTTGACCAGCATCTGCTGGTGCCTTCCTATAGATGACCTCATCGGCATTGACAAAGGCTGGTGCCGGGTGGCTTCAACTCCCCCTGGAAATTACTTGCACCTTACAGAATTCTTTAGCTTCTGTGGTGATTTGAATGAAAATGGCCCCCATAGACCCATAGGGAGTGGCACTATTAGGAGGTGTGGCCTTGTTGGAGGAAGTGTGTCACTGGGGGCAGGCTTTAAGGTTTCAGATGCTCAAGCCAGCCCCAGTGTCTCTCTTCCTGCTGCCTGAGGATCCAGATGTAGAACTCTCAGCTACCTCTCCAGCACCACGTCTGCCTGCACTCCACCATTTTTCCCACCATGATGATAATGGACTAAACCTCTGAACTGTAAGCAAGCCCCAATCAAATGTTTTCCTTTACAAGAGTTACTGTGGTCATGGCGTCTCTTCGCAGCAGCAGAAACCCGAGTAAGACAGTCTCCTTCCCATTCACTCACCCAAACCGTACTTCCTGGGTAACATGCCTGCCTGGGCTAACTGTAACAAAGCAAAAATAACATTAGGATAGAGTCTGGTCCCCACGAAGCTTAAAATTGAAGGGCAGTCAAGTGAAATGGGTCATTCACTCCAGGGGTTATCAATAGAAGATGGGAACACACTTCCACTTCCTGGAAATACTCAGGGAAAGACAAAGCTCTTCTGGTGGACCACCCAGGGCTGAACAAGTAGAACCAGTGCAGGGTACTGAAGGCCATGGTGAGGCACCCAGGAGAACACACCCATGTTTATAGGGAGTGGCACACGCTCAGCCCTGGTCAGTGGGGTCTGTGGGGAAGGGTGGGGAATGTGAGCCCAGTGGGCCCATCTTGCTTTACTAAAGAGCATGGAAATTGGATATTCTTTTTCTTTCTTGAAGTGCCCTGCTTTTAAAATATTAACAAATACTTCAAAAAAGTTTTCACCCCATGAAGATGACATGAAATCCATCTGTAAGTCGGGTCTGGCCCACAGCCTAGCACTCAGCCATGTCTGGTGCAGACCATCTCTGTTTATTGCTGTTGCCAGCTGAGGGCACAGCCTGGGGTGACACTCAGCACTGTCTAATGGTTTCCCAGAGAGGACCTCATTTGGTGCTCAGGATAGCCCTTGGAGAAGGAGGCCACCGGCTGTTCCCTCGGTGGACGCGATCTAAGGCAGATATTGGCCTGAGAGTGTACTAGGCTTGACTAGTGACTTCCACAATGCTTCTCGATGCGCTGACAAGGACAGGCAACGGGGAACCCCAAAGTACCCATCTCCCTTCCAGTGTTTCTGTGGTGGTGCACAAATGAATGAAGGCGGGAGGGAAGAAGGGAGGATGGGAGGGAGGGAGGGAAGGAAGGAAGGAAGGAAGGAAGGAAGGAAGGAAGGAAGGAAGGA
>CABHPR010153347.1:0-16942 GCA_902168415.1 Peromyscus melanophrys
CACAAATCCAATTAGAAACCAGAGCCATGACCTGTGACCTCTGTGTTCACTCCTGGACCCCAGGTGACAAGAATCTCTGTAATAGAGAGCTTCAGAGTGTTGCCTTTGTTATTTAAAGGTAGCCAGAGCCTGTCTTCTCCAAGGCCAGCGAATCCTACAGCATCTCCTTGACCCCCAGCCCTTCTGGTGAACTGAGAACTCTCTTAGCAGCAGGTGGCAGGTGAGACAGGCTCCTGAGAGGAGGAGTGGAACCCTACTTTACCTGTCCAAAGGGTTATGACAACAGTGGCCTGGCCTCATGGGACCACATCTCTGACCCTTTTCAAAAAGGGTGTTATTCTTTTAAACTGCTCTATGGAGTTATGGCTGACATACAAGGAGATACAGATACTTACCATATACAGCTCGATGTGATTGGAGATAAATGTGCACCCCAGAAATCATCAAGATGTCACAGTGACCCTGACCATCACCTTCCAAAGCCCACTCACTCTGTCTGCTCCCCTTCTCTTCCTTGGGTGCTAAGGGCATGTAAATCCGGAGGGGCTGGCCACAGGCTACAAAGATCTCAGGTATGCAGAAGGATGAGATGTGGTGATCCCCTGGGGCCTATAACCTGTGACCAAGCACAGGACACTTGTACTGTCTTCTGTGGGTGCTTGGAGGGGACTTATTATTTAAGACGCCCCCGCTCTCCCCCATACAAGCTCCATAGCTGCCATACTTTCTTCACAGCCTTCTGAAGGTGGAGGTAGGGGGTTAGCACTCACCTTGGAATTTTCTAAGTCTATGTCTGGAGACAGGGGCCTCAGTCTCCCTCCTTCAAAGGGTCTGTTAGTGAGCCAGGGACCTTCATCCTTGGGGGTGCTTGTTAGAAACACAGACTCTCAGACCTCACCCCAGCAGTGCTGATCAGAATGGCATTCTTTTTAAAAAACGGGTTGTAGGTAGAACACGCCCATCTAGGAACCATTTGGGTTAGCCAGCCAGGATTCAGCCCTAGGGCCAGGCTTTCAATACTCAGGATGGCCTTGTGGTGTGGGGGGAAGAGCAGAGGTACTATTGGGGAAAAACCCACATTCCATAATTACGGGACTTAATATATGACCTAAAATGACAAGTGTTCAAAATGCTTTTCTGATGATAGGTTTGAGGTAAAATGCCACAGATTCCTTTTCTGGGCCCAATTTCTCATGCCATTAAAAAAAAAAAAAAAAAAAAAAAGCGGCCACCCCCCTCCATGGGAGGGGCTACACCTAGTGCCTGCTTCAGATGAAGAATTCTGGCTGTAGGTTGTAGAAAATATTTTTTTTTTTTTTTTTTTAAAAAAAGCATACATGATTCAGAGACTGTTCTCATGGGACTAATTGACTAGGCTTTTGTGCTATTGCTTCTGGTGTAAATCATTATAATGATGATAATGAAAAATAAAAAAGATATTGGAAATGACAGTTAGCAACATAATATCAGCCCAGACTGAGGGAAGAGGAGAGGCGCGGATAAATTAGGAGCTTGTAAACACCGGGATCGATGAGGGAGCTATGGCGGGGTCTGGGAGGATTAACTGGTGTTCTCATTATGAACAAACCATCTCTGCTCCTTGTTCCGTGTTCCTGTGGCTCTGCAGAGGACGGAAGCCCTGCAAGCGGAGCCCCGTTTTCCGTTTTCCCCACAGCCTTGCAAAGCCCCGGTAGAGGTCTCTGGAGCAGAAATTCTGCAGCGGCTTCCCTCCTCCAAGTGGGCCTCCCACTCGCTCCTGGCTGCCTCTCAGACAGGCCTGATTATTCGGAATCTCGGAGAATTGACTAATTCAACACGCTCGCGTTCCACAGGAAATGGTGTCCATCAGTGACCCAGGCTGATGAATGGATCCTACTCGGTGCCTGGAACCAGACCCAGCAGCCAGTTGCATAGAAAAAAAAAAAAAAAAAAAAAAAAAAAGACGGATGCGTGTGCTCTATTTGGCTGCCAAAAATGTTCTCGCAATTTGCTTTCTTCTAGACAAGAGTCTATTCAAAAGTCTATTTGGAAACATTAGGGAACGGCCGTCACATGGCCGGCAGATCATGCTGTCTATGACAGGAGATTATCTTCCTTGGGAGAGACTCGACTGCTCTTTTATTTCACCAAGTAACTAGTGTCTGGGCTGATGGCTGCAGAATTGCTCCGAGGGCTGGGGACATTAAAATCCCTGTCCAGGGCGAATGTGGAACTGACAGCTCCTTCAGCATGCAGGATTTGTGGGTCTTTCACTAGAGTTAAGTGCAAGTGCCTGATTTCCAAGGCTGCTTGGGTGGGACCCAGGGTGGAGGTCCTGCTAACACAAATCCTTCCTGGTGAACATGTTTTTTTTTTTTTTTTTTTCCCTTCTATGAGTTATGATCTTACACCCTTTCCCTCCTACTCAACTCCCGACGCATGCTCTGGGAGAATGTATGCACTGTCCTTTGCTCACCGAATCCCAGGGAGACACTGCCCACCTTCTCTCCCATCACATCACTGAGAGGCAGGTTAAGAGCAGAGTCCCACCCGTTCCTGCCTGCAGGGCTAAGTGATGCTTAGAAGCACAGTGCAGACGAAGATAGAAAATCTTCAGGGGAGGGAGCAGCCAGCCTCAGCCACACCAAGGCAGTGTAGTTGAGCTCTGTTCACTCCAGAGGAGACCATGTCTTAGGACATGACGGCCGCATGGGAGTGAATACAGATAGCGAGGCTGGGGACAGGAGCCCCGGCTTCGCCTGTCAGTCACCTTTCCCCTGGACAGAGAAGGACCCCTCCACTCAAAGGCTATCACCGTGGCTTCAGAAACCCAAGGCCCATGCTTCTTTGGAATCTACAATGAGTCTCAGGGGGAAACAGTTTAGGGCCACATGGGGGAGATTTATGTCTTTTGTCCTGGCCACTGACCACATGTTTTCTCCACCCTGTGACTGATGTCCTTGCCAATGCCAAGCTTGTCTCAGACCACTGAGTCGTCTTTGGCTTTGCTTAGAAGCTACCACTCTGGTATAGACTTGCCCACGATTTTTCCTTGTCCTGATTCTATGTCCATGTTTTTAATTAAATTAAAAAAAAAAAAAAAAAAAAAAAGAAGGCAGCGGCCGAGAGCAGAGGGTAGCCTGGTGCGAGGTTGAGTTTTATCACCACCCAAGCATGCAAACGAGGCGGCCTCCGTTGACAAGTTCACTTCTCCAGTGCAGAGCTGGCTGTTTGAACAGCTTGTGTGCAGTAATTGAAACATAGATTTTTTGTTGCCTTTCTGTTTATTTTTAGATTAACCAAGCAGGGATACTTGGCTTCTAGGCTGCCATTTGGACCCTATCGGGCAGCCCAGGATTGCTGGCCTCATGTACAGCAGCATCACGTTTCCTCAGGGTCTCCCTTATGGATTTCCCTGAGTTTGACTCTGGGGAGAAGTAGCCTTTACTGTGATCACCCTCCTGACTTAGGGCTCCAGGCAGGGAAACCGAGGAATGAGGGCTGTCCCCCACTATCCAGGTTTCTGAAGACGGCTTCTCCCCACCTTGCGAGACTTTCATAGCAGCTCTGAGAGGCAAACCAATCAGAGACCAGCGATCTACTCTCCCACCCTGGTGGTACCCATGGATAGACCAGAAGCATCCATGCCTGGGACAAGGGGATTAAAATAAAGCCAGAGCCAATGTTCAGAGAGAAGATTCAAACAGGGCCAACTTTGGCCATTTTTAAAGGTCTAATTTTTAAATTTATCACCTTAAAAAAATTATATATAGCCAAGGCTGGCCTTAGCTCCAGCATCAACTTGCTCCAGCTTCCTGCATGTATTCCACCAAAGCCACTACGGTTCTATCAACCATGATAAGACTATAATGAATATTCAGTAGTGAACATTTTAGCAGGTCAGCAGGGGGCCTGCTTAAGGACAACCTCTATGCAGGACCGCAGCTGGCAGAGTGCCACCCGGGTACTGCTGGCCACCGTGGCAAAGGGAAAGATGGGTTGGCCATTCACTTACTGGCTCTTAAAAATTTTCACTGCTTTCCTGTCATTGGCCAAAGCAAATCACATGGCCGTGCCTAATTTGAAATTGAGCAGGGAAAAACAACCCTACCCAGTTGGTTTTCTGGAACCTTTGTCTTTAGCCCAGCAGGGCTGGCATCTCCTTGATGGCAGGACCTCTCATCTCATAGTCCTCAGGGCCCTGCCCTGGCACACTGCAGAGGCTCCACTGAGCTGACCTGTCCTGTGGGAGAGGGTGTGAATGAGAGGGACCTCTGATACAACCACTGCGCTGCCCAGGCCTTACTCTGGTGCCTCTTCCCGGAAGCCCTCCTCAACCACCAGCCTGCGAGGACAGACAGGGGTGCCGGGTCTCCCTAGCTCCCTGCCTCAGCCCCACTCTCAGTGAAGACTCCATGACACAATGGTTGTGTAACCAGTTTTTTTTTAGACCGCTGGACTCAGTGGGGTGTCAGCAGCTGTCTTTTTTTTCTTTCTCCCATTATTTCCATCTCAAGTTACCCTGTCGGACCCAAACCACTCTTGGGGTGACCTTGGGGTACCCCAGTTATGACTGGTGCTGCTGTAACTCTATCTGTCCCAGAAAGCCCACGTTCACTGAACTGAAAAGTAAGCGGTAGTAGGCACTGAACCGTGGGCCCAACACACATCAGCTCCTTCATCCTCCGAGCAAACCTCCGAGGGCACTTTTATTAAACTGAGGCATGGGGAGGCTTATGTACTTAAAGGCTTAAGGGACCAAGTGCTATGATGAGGAGGTGCCAGGCGGGAGCAACCCCCCCACTAGGGAAGGGCGCGGTCTTTTATTCCCTCCCGGCTTTGTTCTCAACTTCCTTCTTCTTTGTAGTTTAAGAATTTCCTTCTCTTTCTCCTTTTATCCCTCTTCCTACTTTTTTTTTGGGGGGGGGTATGTAGCCCAGGTTGGCTTCAAAGTTACCACTTAGCTCAGGTTGGCCTAGAGCTTATGATCCTTTTGCCTTGGCCTCTGGAAAATGCTGGGATTATAGACATACCTCACCATGCATGATCAACCTTTGGGGGTTGCTCTGAGGAGCCCTAAAGTTGACACTCCCCTCTTATTGATGGGGGCTCTTGCAGACTTCATGTTCGACCTGGTTTAGCAGAGACTTCCGCATAGAGGAGGGCCTCAATGAGCACCCTGCTACAACCAAGTCTCCCCACCCCCTTCCATTTATCATCTCCTCTAAGGGGCCTGGTGATTCCAGGTTGCTCTGCGCCCCCATTCTTTATCCCCTAACCTTGCCAGCCCATTACTCTACAGGGTCCTATGTGCCTTATCACATACCATGCTCTGAAGTCACATAACCTTGCTAATTCTGTCAGTTTCCTAAGTAGAAGCCCTGGGTGCAGCCTCACCCACATTTCTGCCCAGAGCTACTTATGTGCAGATCCAGAGTTTCCCGAATGCAAGAGAACCAGGCCCCAGGGAGGACTGGGAATGTAGGGGCAGGGCCCCTGAGTGGATTCTGAGGAGTTTTGTACAAGCCAGAGCTCAACTGCGGGAGCCCCCGGAATGAGTGACCATCTGTTCTTGGCTTAGCCTGGCTCCATCTGCACACACAGCAGTCCATGTACAGCCAGTAGCCATGGCACACAGAGCAGGGCTGGTCCAGGTGTCTAATGAGTTCAACAAAGGTGCTTCGGATGTTGGGCTTTGCGTGGGCGGGTGTCCACTGAAAGCTGTAGTCCCTGATGAGCCAGGCACCACCAGGATGATGGCCTAGGGGTTCAGTGACTTTTTCCCTAAGAAGGTGCTGGGATTAGCATCCTGTTCCCAGACACCCAGGAAGTGACTGTCTACTCACTGGAGAAGCATGCTGTGGTCTACCCACTCAGATGTCCCATGGTCCTGACCTAGAAAGGGGAAATTTCTCGATGATACCAGAGAGGAAGACACCTCCCTTTTTTCTTGCCGTTCTTCCCCTGACCCTTGATCTTTGCTGGCGCCTGTCTCCCCACCTGGCGCTGTGGTCTGCTGTGTACTTCATACCAGAGCAAGCTGGCAAAGCGGGCACAGGGAAGGAGCATTTACAGGACAGTGCTACATGCCACCAGTCTAGAAATCACTTACATTACCATGTGCATGACAGCACTGGATCCATTTTATGGAGGGGCAAACTAAGGTTCAGAGATGAGATGACTGGTCCCCGGCCACGAAGGAGCCATGAAAGGGGTCCCAGGAAGAAAGCTCAGCTCCATACTGGGGCTCCTTCTACACCCTCTTGGGGCCTCATCCTTGAGCTGCAGCTTCCTGTTGGCCTGGCTTGAAGACCTGCACTCAGGCCTCTGAAAAACACGTTCTTTACGGATCAAGCCCACGGCCAACAGCGGTGGGCGACCTTGAGACTCCAATCACGTTTCTCACTGACCTCCATCTTGGTCGCCCTCTTCTGAGCCTCCAACCCTCTTACCTGGATTCCTGCCAGTCTCCTCACCCGTCTCCCTCCATCCCGCCTGTGCGTTTTCCACAACACAGCCAAGCAAGCCTATGAAAACGCAAGTCAGACCATCTCACGCTGCCCAAGTCTGCTATGCCCCAGCAGACTGTCCTGTAGCCTGCCCCTCCCTCTCCCCCCCCTCTTTCTTCAGCTATCTCAGGCCCTATATGGAAATACAGGCCCCACATTGGAACTCTCAAAATGTATCAGGCTTTTTCTTTTTGGCCATCAAACAGCTCCCAAATCATGACACAGAGACTTATTATTAGTTTTGAATGCTCGGCCTTGCTTAGACTCATTTCTGGCTAGCTCTTTCAACTTAAACTAACCTGTTTCTCTTTGTCTACCTTTTTAACTTTTCTTTCTGTATAACTCATTTTCACTGCTTCTTGTGTCCGCTGGCTGGTCACTGCCTGGCTGGTCCTGGGCATCTCCCTCTTTCCTCCTCTTGTTCTTTTTTCTCTTTCCTCCTATTTATTCTCTCTGCCCACCAGCCCCACCTATCCTTTCTGCTGCCTAACTATTGGTCGTTCAGCTCTTTATTCGACCAATCAGGTGCTTTAGGCAGGCAAGGTGAAACAGATGCAACACATCTTTACATAATGAAACACACGTCCTTACATCCTTAAACAAATGCAGCATAAACAAAAGTAACACACCTTTACACAGTTAAAGTGATAGTCTGCAGCACCAACAAATGTAACACATCTTTGCCCAGTTAAAATAATATTCTGCCAGGGACCAGCCTCAGCAGTTTCGGGGGTCTGAAGGACGGGCTACCTGGAAGGTATAGTAACAACTCAGAGACAGTGCTCATGCAAGCTGACAGGTCACTTTGGCCTTCTGCAGTTGCTAAGTAGCTTCTGCTACAGCTTCTGCCTTGGCAACCTCAGTCTTTTATTTTCATGAGCAAGGGGAAACAGAAAGGAGAGGGGAAATCACCCAATACGGAGTATTCTCATAATTCCAAAGGCTACTCTTAGAAAATCACCAATATGTTCTTCATCATCTTTGATTAAACACAAAACCTATCCCAGGCTTAACGCCAGAGCAAGCACAATCTATTTTTATTCTTTAATGATTATACAATCTTCTAATCATTTGACCCAGGGGCTAGCAACATGCGATTTCACAAAAAAAGGTAAAAATAAGAACAGTGGTTAATGTACCAGACAGTCATTTCCTTCTCACATAGCCTGCTCTGACCTCAAGACCTCTGCAGCGGCCTAAGTTCCTCCTCAGCCCTCTGCAAACACCAAGCCCCGTGACTGGTGGTCCACAATGACTTCAGACAAGAGATCTGCCCCTGCAAGTCAGAGGCTTTGTCCTTCTTATCCCAAAAGTTCCAAGGAAGACCTGATCCAATTTTCAGAGCTTCCATGAAAGGAAGCTCACCTTTCCTGGCAGCTCTTTTCAATCTAGGAACCCAATAAACTTGCGGCAATCACTCCAACCATTGCCACATTGTCTCCACACTCCTTCAGGAGGAATCAAAATATCTGGATTAAAGTTGCCATCTCCCTTTCTTGGTGGAGGCCACTATTCTCCTCCTATTCTAGGTTCCCACACTTTAGTTTGTCATCCCATCTATGTTACCCCATCCACAGTCTTCAGCCAACACCCCTTAGGCTCTCAAGTTTTACACAATGCCCTTGGAATATCCTCAGAAACTGAATTATTCATCATGGCCAAACTAAGTCCAGTATGCTGATACACATCATACCATGTGCTATAGTTGATCACACATTTGGTACAGTTTATCCAAGCCTGAAGAGCTTCCCCAGGCTGCAGGTTCTTTCCTATGACCTGCATAACTGCCTTGACCCCAGCCTGGGGGGGGATCATCTCTGTATAATTTCCTGTGATATTTGTTTTATTCCCATCCCGTTTCACAGAAAGTACCTACCGTTGGTCTAGAAACACAGAACATGAAGATCAGATAGAAGAAAAAGACTAGCATCACAACAAGTAATTATATGGAGGAGGGCATGACATGTGCACACCATAAAGCATGACCTCGGGACATGTAGGCATTTCTGCCTTGGCCCTCTGGAGGCGTGCAAAGCAGAAGATCCAGAGGGGAATGCGAGGAGGGTTGTCGGTTCACAATCTCGGGCGCCTCACCTCCAGTTTCTGCTGGCAGTACGTCAGGCATCTTGTATACCGTCCCCGGCAATATCCCACAACACTGGCCCCCTCCAGGTCTTTCAGCACAGGATCCCTCTTACCTTAAGACCTCACACAACATACTAAGGCTCTGCCAGCTAGCCATGTGGTTAGCACATTCATTTCCTCCAGGCCTCTTTCTCAGATCAGTGAGGCCTTTTCTGGCCACCCTGTTTATTTTGTTTCATTTATGAGATGATCAGATCTCAATATCATGTCGTTCAGGCTGGTCTTAAACTGTACATCTGAGGCCGACCTTGAACTCCCGGTCCTCCTGGCTCTGAGAGGACAGGCATGCACCACCGTCTCCAACTTGACCATCCTATTTTTAGAAGGGCAACTTCTACCCCTGCCTTATTTTTGGATGGCCCTTTGACTCTCTTCCAGGATATATAATTTACTTAGAGGTCTGTCTCCCCTACGCTGGGATGTCAGGCCTTCTAGGCAATGCTTTATAAATACCGGCACATGTGATCGACATCAGAGCTCCACGAGGCAGCTCTTAGGATGGCTACCCCCATGTGGAAACTGAGGCACAGGAAGATCAAACAACTTGCCCAAAGTCACCCAGCTGGAAAGCGGCAGAGGCAGGACCTGAACCCGGGCAATGAAACCCTTGAGTTCTCTCAGTACGATCCCTAACTGTGGGCTCTGCTTACTGCGTGTCCGGGCTCAGTAAAAGTGGATGAATGAATGCTGTAACTCCACACCTGCATGGTCCCCTGCCCATCTTCTCCCCTGACACAGGATTGGCTCCATTTTCCGCTGTCTCTCCTCTCTCCTCTTAGTCACCAGGCTGCCCACCTCTGATGGCGGCAATCATAGTCAAGGAGGATGACAAGAATGAACCCCCCCCCACACACACACACAATCTCAGAGTGGCTCCTTTTGACCTTGGCCATGAGACAGAGTCAATCCAAGTTGGATAGAACATGTCCTTTTGAGCTGGGGGCCAAGCCTCATGTTTGTTCATGTTCGCACTCTACTCTTCCTGTGCTGTGTGTGTCCCATTGAGTCCTGGAAAGTATGAGCCCCAGGACCTGAGTGCTAATACCACCAGCACCCCAAGCATCCCATCCCTGATGTATAGGTACCAAGGACACTTGGAGTAACCATCCTGCTCTCCCCAGGGGCACACATATCCATGGTGCAATTCTTTCTAGGAAAATGACTCGGGCTGCCATTTATTAAAACACCACTACCCCTACCAAGTCACTCTGAAGCTCCAGCCATTCCCGAAACCAATGAAGCGGCTTGTAGGTGCTATCTGAGTTTTAATCAGCATGTTCTCTCCCCATCTGGAAGGTCTAATGAAATGTTACACTGTGAGGAACACGGAAATAAGGAACTTCAGAGGTGAGGGACGTGGATTTAATTTCTTGCTTTGGTCTGTTATTTGCATATACCTTGAGGGAATAACCAGTAGGAGAGAGAGAAGGAAAAAAAATAACAAAATCTGCCCGTCTACTGGGGGCCAGGCATCCCACTTGAAGAAGGACTATGTTTTACATTTCACCCTTGCAAGCAGCAGACACGCGTGGTCACGTATGTGTACACGTACACGTACATACACACACACACACACACACACACACATACACACGTGTACACTCTGTTTTGCTGTGTCACCATCTCTGAGACAGAGGCCACCAGAGCTCTGTGTTCCTGCCCTCTTCTATCTCGGGGACTGCAGCTGGAGTCCATGCTCTGGCCTGGGTTTGGCTCTGTCTGGGGCTGTGCTCGTGTGTGTAGGTCACTTGGGTCCCTCCAGGCTTGGCTGGTTAGAGGCAAGGACACCATCCTTCCTCTCTCTCTTTCCCTGCTCACTGCAGAGGAGAATGACGTAGGAATGGCAGGGACACACCACAGCAGAAGCCTTGGTCTCTGTTGCATTCACAGGGCAGCACCTCCTATTAGCCCCCCTCACCCCAAATTGTGAGCTGGGAAAGAAATAAGTTCCCATTGGGAGGAGGCCACGACAGCTCTGGGCTTGGTGCTCTAGTGGCTAACCTGTACCAGCTCCGACGAGCTCAATTTCTCAGGTGAAAAACCGAAGATCCAGAGTTGGAAGTCACTTGGCTGAGGTCACAAAAACCCCGAATCCACTAAATAAATGCTATGTTAACTAGACCTGGTTCCACCTGAAATGTCCCAGATACAAGGTCCTGTAAAGCTGTTTTTAGTCAATTTTCCAACTCCTTAGTGCCGAAAAACTTATAGGTGGGAAGCCTGAAGATGCAGCTAAGAACGTCCCTGAAAGACCTGTCCTTTCTGTGACTCCACTCTGGGGAGAAAAGCAGGAAGGACAGAGGCTGGATGCTGGCTCCCTGGGGACAGGCTCCTTCCAAATGCTGACAAGCCGCAAGGACAGCACGTGCTCTGTCTCAAAGGTCAAGACCAGAAAGCAGGAGGTTCAGCAGTTCCCCAAATAGCCTGACCCTGAGAAGGCCACCCCCGGTAGCATGCACATACCCCACAGGGACTGACCAAGAGCTTAGCCTGGAGAGGCAGAGAGTCTAAGGAGGGACAGCCACCCCCATCAGACCCAGGGACAGCCCACGGGCTAATCCCCGAACAGACCGTGCCCTCTCATCGGCAGAAGCTGCCCTGGGCATCCAATCTTCCAGTTGGGCAGGTCTAATGAGACCGAAATAAGTCCTCTAAATGCCTAGCTCATTTCTGTTCCTTAATAAACACATGCACAGAGAAAGATGCAATTAACGCAGGGATGGAAAGAGGGACTAGCTAGGGAAGAGACGCGATTGCCAAATTCTGAGAGGTTATTTTAGACAAGAGATTACGGGGATGGAAATTAAAACAAAACAAAAGGAAACACCACCAACCCGGGTGCCCGCCTGAGCCCTTCAGGCGCCGGGATGTTGTCTCCCAAGGCCACCAGTGGGCCCACAATGACATAACCACAGGAGGTCCACAGCCCACCCCTCCCAGGAGTGCTAATTACCTCCCAGGATTAATTCTGCAGCTTACTAGACAGTTCCAGCAGCACAGCCACTGCCAGAAACAAGGACTCCTGGAAGGAAGACACACCTACTGTTTCCCAGGATCTGGACCTGGGGCCAGCATCCACAAATCCTCTTGCACACGGAAGGCTCTAGCCTTGCTGCTTCCGCTGGGAGCACCAATTATGTGGTTTCTTAGGCTACAACCCCTTTTCTTTCTCTCTCTCTCTTTCTCTCTCTCTCTCTCTCTCTCTCTCTCTCTCTCTCTCTCTCTCTCTCTCTCTCTCTCTCTCTCTCTCTCTCTCTCTCAGAACATGTTTTTAATTGCGAGGGGCTTGAGCAAGCATGGTAAATGTGCATTTGAGAACAGGAGTCCTGGGAGAGTGGCTGCCTCAGACAGCCGGCATCACCCTCCTCTGCTGGCCAGCTCCCTACTGTCCAGCTAACACAAAGAGATACACAGAGCTTTGGCCAGACTTTCCAGTCCTCTCTAGCCAGGCTTAGCTGGGGGCAGTGAGGGGCAGCAGAGGTAAGCTGGCTAAGGGCTGTTCTATCTGGCAGGGCTGGACCATTCTTCAGGGTAGCAGTTCTCAACCTCTGGGTTGAGACCCTTGCAGGGGTTCACACATCAGATATCCTGCGTATCAGATATTTACATTATGATTCATAACAGTAGCAAAATTACACTTATGAAATAGCAACGAAAATAATTTTCTGGTTGGGGGGGGGGAGTCACCACAACATGAGGAATTGTATAAAAGGGTCACGGCATTAGGAAGGCTGAGAACCAATGCTCTAGGGGAAACTCTGGGTCACAAGAATAGCATCTTCTGCTAGGCACTGGTGTGATGCCATTGAAGTCTGTCTCCTCTTGCCTTCCATACAGGAAGGTAGGCAGATAACTACCCAGTCTTCGATGCAGCCATTCACTATTCTATCCATCTACTCATCACCATCCATCCACCCACCCACCCTCCTCTCCATCCTATCTATCAATTCATCCACGCATCTACTGCATCCATTCATCCATCCACCCATCTATCTACTCACCCACTCCCTACCTATCAGTTCACTTCTCGCCTATTAGCACACCAGACACGGGGCATCGGGTTAGATGCTTTTCAGACATGTAGATTACTTTCAGTTCAGGAAGGGGGTGGTGGAATTTGTGTTCTCTATCTGACACCCCCATGTGGAACCTGTGGGATATGGTTTGGCTGTCGTAAGCCACCATCAGGGAACATCTGTGACCAGGCCAGGCTCCTCCATGTGTTTTATATTCTGGCTATAATCAGAGATTTGAGGTGCGTTCCTCAAATGGATTCAAACCCCTGAATCTGATGGATGCACTTTGAACAACACTTCAAAATCAAGGATGCTGAAGACTGGTCCACTTCCAGCTACCTCTCCTTGTCAATGGGGGAGGAAGCAACCTGCCGGGCTGAGAGTGAAGCTAGCCCGGAAGAGAAGCAGATGAGAGACTAGCAGTCTTGCGGCCATATGAACTACCGGATCTGGCTGTGCAACAGCGTCTACCGAAACTGTTAGTGACAAGAGCCAACACATCTCCTTTTTTTTTGCTTCAGTTAGCGCGGAGCTGGCTTTCCATCTGTATGCTGTGCCACCAAAGCATTCAAGGTTCTAATATACCCTCAGAGACATTATCAAGTCCTGTGCTGCTCGAGATGAGGTCCGGGATGTAAGGATGCGTCTTTGTGACTCTGGAAAAGAGGGAGGCTACAGAGAGAAGCGCAGTGACAGAGGGATGCTGAAGATGAAAGAAGAGTGGACCGCCACGGCCTGGTGTAACTTCCTGTGATGCTAAGGTACGCTGTAATGAGTGGTATCCAATGGGCGGCCATGAACCACATGTGGCTAGTGAGCACATCAGAACTGACTCAAGGGCTGAGGGAGGGGCTCAATGGTGGAGCCCTGCCTTCCACCCCAGCACCCACAGGACAGGACAAAATAAAAGAGAACTGACTTGTGGGACTGAGGAAGTGAATTCTGAAGTGGATTTATTTTTAAGTAAGTTCAATAGAACACCTGGCTGGAGGCTACTGTATTGAGCAGCCCGTGCACAGAGATGACGTGGGAGGAGAGAGCACCTCCCAGAAGCTGGGGCAGGTTTGCCGGAGCCTCTTGGGAGGATGGAGACTGGGGGACATTTGAACAGGAATGAAAGTGACCCAGGGGAAAATCAAGGACAGTCCATGCTGTGGTGGGGACAGGAGGAGCTAGAAGAGAGAGGCCAGCCGACTTAACTCTTAGGTCCACGGCTGGTGATCCATTCATGGCAATCAGGGAGGGGCAAAGGTTGCAGGTTTGAGAAAGGCGTGTGTGTGTGTGTGTGTGTGTGTGTGTGTGTGTGTGTGTGTAGGACTCTGCTTTTGAACATGGGTTGAGTGGGAGGACATCAAGACAGGTAGCTGAAGCCTGGAGACACACATTTTTTGAGCCACTGGGGGTTTAGTTTGGGTCACCCTAAAGTAAGGCAAAGTATAGCAAAGGCCAGAATTGGGGAGAGTACTAACATAAAGGGGTTAGCAGGGGCATGGCTTGTGTGAAGGACTCAGGAGATCGAACAAGGAAGGGGCAACCTCATTAGGGCTGGTGGTAGCTTTCTCATGTGCATATATATATATTTGGGGACAAAGTTTCTCTGTGTAGTTTTGGTGCCTGTCCTGGATCTCGCTCTGTAGATCAGGCTGGTCTCGAACTCAGAGATCCGCCTGGCTCTGCCTTCCAAGTGCTGGGATTAAAGGCGTGCGCCACTACTGCCCAGCCTGACATGTTTTTGAGATCTCTGAAATATACTTCTTTCAATGTCTGATCATAAGGACGAAGTGTTTGGGTCCTTTAAAAGACACCTTCTTCTGTGTGCTTCCAAATACGTGGATGTGTGTGTGTGTGTGTGTGTTTGTGATCAAGTCCATGTCCCCTATGCTAATCAGCCTCGGGTGGCACTGTGTTCTTTCGAGTGTGTGCATAGGGTTTTTCGGCTTTGTAAGAGCTTGATCTCTGGTTAGCTTTGCTGTGGTGTGAATGTGGTTGCCTGTGTCATGCTGGAGTTGAATTTTTGTGTCCTGGGAAGGGGGGGCTTTGAAAGGGTGATTACGTCCCTCAGAAGATCACCTTTCCTGTGAGGCAGGGTTCGGTACCGTGAGGGCTGTTGCAAAGCCAAGTCTGACTCTTGTTTATTCTCTCTTGTGCATGGGCCCATGGGCCCTTCTGCGCCTTGTCATGTTATAACGTGATGTACGGCTCTCTCATCAGAAGCCAAGGATCCGGAACCGTGTTCTTGGGCTCCTCAGACTCCAGAATCATGAGATCATGAGCTAAAGTAAACTTCCTTTCTTTATCAATCATCCAGCCTGTGGTGTTTGGTTACACCAAGAAGAAGCAGAGCAGGGCCAGCTTCGACAAGTTTCTTGTTTCTATTCTCTTTTCCCAATCCCCTCCCTCTTCCTCTTTGCCTTTGCCATGTCAGGAATTTGCAAAATTTGTTTTGTATCTATAATCCAGATCACCAGTCTTACAGTCAATTGGTCTTTTACTTTTCAGTACAATTCTGAATTCAAGGCTGAGGGAGGGATGATGAGGAACGAACAGGGCTTTGGGTGAACACACATTGTGATTTCCTACGTGTGCAGACAACCTCTCAGAGGCGCCATCTGCTCTTTCTCAAGTTGGACTCCAACGCTCTGGGAGAGGATTCCAGACCAGCCAGACCTGGTGGAGAAGACAGGGCCTCTGGCACTCTTACCACAGAGGAGCTCTTATTCGATCAGCGGTACAAATTGTCACAAATGGGAAGGGCAGACTCACATCCAGACAACTGACACAGTGACATGCTTTACAACACGTTCCCCACCACAAATAAAGATCATTCCTCATGTTCACTTCCACAGAACCACAAGCAAATTCCCCCAGGGAAGGGGACCACACAGCAGAGTCATGAATCTTGCTTCCTGCACATCAGAGAGCGGGTGGGGTCCGGGCAGCAAGGAGGCGACAGAGGGAGAGCCGATCTCCTTGTTGAGGGTCTGGGCTAACTGCTTTTGGATCTATCAGCATAGTGGAACAGGACACCTGGGTACCATGGAGAACTGGGGAATTCCAGCCTCCCACTAAGGATGCCGGCCTCCCTGTGTTACGTTTCACATCAGGCATCTTTGTTTTCTCAAACTGTGGTCCTTTGCTTGGGAGCTGGTTAGAAATATAGGACCCACCAAGCAGGGGCTCTGTCTCACTTGTCCACTGGTGGTACGCACGTGGAAATGTTCTTTCTCATTTCTGCCTCCTACCTTTTCCAGTGTTAATTGGGGCCCAGTGCAATCAGCTCAAGGATCCACCCATATCCTCACCCTTGACACAATGTCCCCAGGCACCACTCTCTCCAGAGCAACCTTCCTTTGCAGGCCACAGTTTCTTTCCTTCACTATGGGAACTTTGTAGTACACCAGAGAGGTTCAAGGATGAATTCTTCTTCTTCTTTTTTTTTTTTCCCAAGACAGGGTTTCTCTGTAGAGTTTTGGTGTCTGTCCTGGCTCGCTCTGTAGACCAGGCTGGCCTCAAACTCACAGAGATCCGCTTGGCTCTGCCTCCTGAGTGCTGGGATTAAAGGCGCACGCCACCACCGCCTGGCTCAAGATGAGTTCTAACAGTGTCTACACACTTTCCAAAGTCTCCAGCACCCAGCAATATCAAACCAAGATGCACACTGCAAGTCACGAGAGGCCAAGCCTGTTCTCACCAGGTCTACAAGGCCAGCTCCCTTCTGTTCCTGTCCTGCCTCTTTAGCTGTCCTTTAACACAAAGCTGCTTTGAGCCGGCCCACCTCTGGACGCCCTGAAGCTCAGCAAGGAGCCCACAGACTATCCTGTACCAAGTACTCAGCTGAGACCTCCTGCTTCCTACAGCCTCGCCCTTCTGTGCTCCAAATTTGGCCAATGGCTGGCTCCTGGCACATCCTAGGGGTCCAACCCTGCCTTCGAAGCACTATACTAACGCAACACAATGTGGGGAGCAGGTGGTCACACAAGAATGCTCCTTTCTGTGCTCCAAATTTGGCCAATGGCTGGCTCCTGGCACATCCTAGGGGTCCAACCCTGCCTTCGAAGCACTAAACTAACGCAACACCACAATGTGGGGAGCAGGTGGTCACACAAGAAAGCTCCTTCGGGTGTTCAGGGGACACCTTCCTCTCCCTTACCTCTCTTCCACAGAAAGGGTCACGGAGCTCATGTTTTCTGCCCACCCTATAGCTCTAACCCAGTTGAGAGTTGGTTGTCCTGGTTAAAGGCATTTATTTATTTATTTATTTATTTATTTATTTATTTATTTATTTATTTATTT
>CABHPR010153348.1:0-10801 GCA_902168415.1 Peromyscus melanophrys
TCTGGCCAAATTTTCATACAAAACTGTGATAGGTAGACTACTGCTGCATTTTAACAACATTCATAAGAAAATGAATTTCACAGAGGATCACTTTACCATAGGAACAGATGGAGTGCTGTTATCCTCTGAGACAGGTGCAGGAGCATCAGGTTTTTCAGAGAGCCTTTAGGATAAAAACATGCAATAATGGGTGGGTTTGGTCCTTTGAGCAACACTTTTTAAAGATTTGTTACCTGTATATTAAGTGACATTTTTGCATTACATAATTCAACGTTGACCTGTGTTTTATAGTATTTGTTGCTTTTGTGAGTTTGAACTTAACTCAATCTATAAAACATTCAGGGAAGACTCACTCTTAGGCCTATTTAAAAATAAAAATCAAAACAGTCAGTGGTTTGGTAGATGCCTCAGTCAATAAGAGCGCTTGCTGCCCACACACAACAGCCTTAGTTTGAATGCTCATCAACCACATAAAAAGCTGGGCATGGACACATGCACTTGTAACCCAGTACTGTGGGTGGAAGAGACAGGGTATCATTTGGGCTTGTTGGCTGCTAGAGCTGCTCCAGGATCAGTCAGAGACCTTATGTCAAGTGGGTAAGTGAGAGAATGACACAAGACACCAATATCCTCATCTTCCCTTCATGTCACACACAGACACATGCAAAACATGCAACAGACATACACATCGAGACACACTAGAGGCAGGATGGTGGTTTTTGCACACACTTTGTTCTGATGGTTGCAGTAACTGATGGCTTTGTGGTTGTGTGCTCAAAGCACTGAATGCTCCTGTTTCATTCTTCTCCCTCTACCTCTAAAGCACCATGGCCCCTTTTCTGTCAAGAAACTTTTAGGCATTTCATTGAGTCTCATTCTATCTCCCAAGAAGTTGGTTTGATAGAACATGAAATATACTCTATCTCTAAGGATCAAGCTGCCAGCAATCTCAGAAGTCACCTCATTTTTGGTGCTTGCGAGTTTCATTTTCACCACCACCACTACACAGGCAGGCACACCGGGACAAGAAAGAAGGGGTTCTTGCAATTCTTATGTTCTAATGGCTGCAGTAAGTATGTTTTATAGCTCCATATGTACATGACCAGTTCCTAAATTACTCCTAGTTCATCCCTCCTCTCCTGACCCTAGAGCACACAGTCCCTTCTCTGTTTTCCCAAGAGATGGACTTTGTGGAACAGGAGAGCAACTCCTGCCATACTCTAACAAGCCAACATATTTTTGACAGTCTACTGGTGGCATTGTATTTGTTGTTGTATTGTTACCTTGGTGCTAGTAGATGCCAAACCAACACCAAAAGTTGCCGTGTAATGTCAAGTCTCAGCCTGTTTCATAACTCATGGGAGGGGAGCACAGTCTCTGTCTCCTTTCCTTCCTGGGTAAGGCTAAGCTCTAGGTGCCTGGGGTTTGTAGTTGGTGAACTCTGATGCAATAGCTGTGCTTTTCTTGCTTCCATGTTGGGCTTCACCAGTTGTGTGAACCTTCTCTACAGAACCATGTCACACAAAGGCTACTGCTGAAGGGATCCCAGCAGAGCCAAAAACCTTGAGTCCTAGTTCTTTATACTCATTGTGGATAACTGCCCCTAAACATGACTGCTGTTTCAGGAGTGTGGGGGCACAGATTACACATCTGACCAACACAGCCTCAAGACATTTCAGACAGGACAGGAAACAAAAGAATAGCATCTGGTAGTAACATTTAACTGTCATGATTGTTCAAAAGCCATTTAAAGCAGAGGCAGTGATCAAAGAGACAATATGATTTTCAAAAACCATTTTGAACATAACATTTTAAAGGAAAAATATAAGAAACAATGAAAATACTAAAATGACCACAAATTTCACTGTTAAAAATAATTAAAGGTGAAACTTTTCAATGAACAACATTAATGTGGTTTCTTTAACTAGTAGAAAATCACCAATCAAATCGGAAACTGAGACCTGATGCACACTGCTCTTTTTTTTTTTTTTTGGTAGGAACAGTCCCTTTTCCAGCTCATACTCACTATATGCCTCTGAGTTGAAGCCAATCTTCCTCCTATCATTTTAGTATTCTTTACTTAAGCAATTGTCACTCTCAAGAACAGCACTAAGTTTGTAAAAAAGAAGAAACATTACCTATTGGACTCAATCTCTGCCTGAGCATTTTCACCAATCTGTATTGAGAACTTTGCCATCTGGTGTTTTTCTTCAAATACGGGAAGTTTAAATGGTGTCAAGCCACACTGTAAAGAAAAAAATTACCTTTTATAAATCAACATACTTCTCAACTGAAAATTTATCACAGATTCTGTAAACAATCAGTCACAAAGGACAGATTTTCCTTCATCCCTTGCTGCACGTTCACACACACACACACACAGCTGGCCCCTTCCTTTTGACACACCATTGCCCTGTCCAACATTGCCTGTGAGCATCCCTCCTCTCCAGAACTCTCCACAAACACTCACTGGTTCTAAGCTTCTTAGTTCCATGGAGATGTGACTCCCTTGACTAAACCCTATCATGTGGCATCTAGGTTTGGTGTGCCTTTGTTCAATGAGTGAGCTCAAGTGGCCTCTCTGGAGTAGTTTGTTAATCTATTTTTCCAAAACATTTCTTCCCTAAACTGAGAATTATTATCTCCCAACCTGAACAGCATTTCCTATATACGTAGAAAATTTGAACAAATTAAGTAAAAAAAATGTCTTCTTGGTATGTTTTCTTCAATGATAAAATTTCCAAATTTGCCTGTGTGCCAGTGACCTTTCTCATTTTCCACTCCAGCCTTATCTCTGAGAGACAAACCCCAACAGTAACTTCTTAATTTCAACAGACTTCTGTTTATTCTACAGATATTTATCCTTAAAATTAATTTATTTTTATTGTTTGTATGTATGTGAACTGTATGTGGGCATAAAGCCTTAGTTTAATTTTAAAATTAAGCCCAATTCTGAAACCAAATAGGCTGTGCTGTGTTCTTTTAACTATGCATAAAAACATAAAAAACATATTTGGAGAAAAATGTTTTATTCTGAATGGATTCATTAAGACTGCTTGAGCTTTGGCATGTGAGAGGTGGATCTGAGTGTCATTGCTGAACGTATATATGGGATGATGTTGAATGATCTTTACCTCAGTTTTGGCTTCAACAACTGCATTGTAGTCAAGCAGTTTGCTGTCAATTGTTGTGTTTTCTGGGATGGAACCTAGGTCATCAGGCTTGCAAGGAAAGTGCTCTGCTGATATTCGAGTATATGTGTGTGAGTGGGTTTGTGTGTGTGTGTGTGTGTGTGTGTGTGTGTGTGTGTGTGTGTGTGTGTGTGTGTGTGTGTGTGTGTGTGTGTGTGAATGCTAATATATTTTCAGTCAAAGTATAAATCAAAGGGCCAGTGAGAGGACTAAGGTGACAAAGGCACTTGCCAGTATTACCAACAACTTGAATTTGATCCCCGAGACTGAAATGGTGAGAGGAGAGAACCGACTCCTATAAATTATCCTTGGACCTCCACCCTTCTGCTATGGCACACATGTTCGTTGCCTTCCCAAGGCACCAAACAAATTAAGACCAGGGTGTCTTGAACTAACAGAGACCAGCCTGCCTCTGGTTCATGAGTGCAGGGATTAAAGGTGTGCGCCAACATGTCCATCATCCTATTGATGTTTTTCCTGCCTCTATGTTCTCTGGATTTCAATGTGTCCAACTGGAAGGTGTTGAGGCCTACGGTCCAGGAAGTTAGCAAATATCCTGGGACTGGCTACTTATTTCTACTTATGATATCTTGGGTTTTGCTCTGCTATACAGATGTGTGTCAAACACATTCTTTCTGGTGTCTGGAAAGATGGCTGAGCAGTATAAACACTTATTGCTCGTGTTTTATTGTTATAAAACACTTGTTGCTATTGCAGAGGGCCTGGGTTTGATTCACAGCACCCACTTCTTGGCTGACAACCATCTGGAACAGCCATTCCATGGGATCAAATGCCCTCCTGGATGCCTCTGTGCAGCACTCTCATAAGTTGCACAGAGAGAATGCATGCAAAATATTTAAATACAGAAAATAAAACAATTTAAAACATTCAAGTATGTTGAGTACATTCATGTTGACATTAGCTACTTGCTGATTCTCTATTATTTATTCTCTGCATTTCTATGAGTTTTTCTCTCTGTGATGCAAGTTGTTCTCCTTCTGACTTTTGTCTCCATAGTCTAAATTACTATCACTTACCCCTTAAAACAGTGGTTCACAAGTTGGGTGTCGTGACACATATGGGATCTTAGGACTCTCTTTCACAGAGGTCACCTTAGATCTTCTGAACACACAGACATTGACATTATGATTCATAACATTAGCAAAATTACAGTTATGAAGTAGCAACAAAGATAATTTTATGGTGAGGGTCACCACAACATGAGGAACTGCATCAAATGGTCATAGCATTAGTAAAGTTGAGAACTACTGCCTTAGAGGGTGATTATCTGGGTGTTCCCAGAAGTGAGGGTATGAACAAGGTTCCAGGCTGGGTTCCTCTTCTCTGACACTATTTGCAATACTGCAGACACAGGAACACAAAAGCATCATTTCTCTAACAAGCACATGTTACTTTTCAATTAGTGGGAATTACCATTAAGCATTTTTTTTTGCAGCTATCAGTTATTACCTCTCCCAGAGAAGACAAGTTCATTTCAGTTTTCGCCTTCTTCAAAGTCCAGATCTTGCTCTCATCTGAAAGATGTTTTTCTGTTTTCTGCAATGGAAAGGTAGAGGATTAACTTTCTTGGTTTGGTTCTGAAATTAATTCTTTTGTTTTGGGGTGCACAATTTTAAAACTGCTTTATTCCTTAGCAGGCACAGGAAAGTGAAACATAGAAAGTAGAAACTCTCACTTAAAAGTGAAATAACTCCAAATATGCTCATGTATTTGCAAATTACTAAGACATCATAAAGAACTAAAACAAAATTATGCTAGCCTAGAGTAAGAGAAAATCATGAACTGAGAAATTGGCCTTGCTCTGTGGCTGAGATTAAACTGAATTCCCTTGGTTTTAGAATTTCTGATTTTATATGAGATGATTATTAATTTTAATTTGGCCTCTTCCCTCAGTATTTCTCCATCATGCTGGGGAGGCAAAAGTACATGTTACTTTCCATTTATAAATAAATACTGATTTAATTACTAGTGTCTTCCATATCACAGTACCTATGAAACTGCTTTTGTCCATTGATTCACATTCAAAAGTCATTAATCTGCTACTTAAGATTCACACAAACCCTCACTCTAGGGCTCCTGGTTACAAGCAAACAGGTTTCCTAACCTCCAGCAGCACCCGGTGATGAAGTCACTTTAATATGAATAGATAAATATCTAATTAAAACCCTCCAGTATTTTAAATGTTTGAATGTGGCACAAAGAATGTAAGGTTATGTTATTTTAAAACACAGAACAAAAAAATCAGGAAGTTAAAGCAGTACTATATGGTAATTGAATCTTCCCTTCTAGAACTGCTGGTCATTGGGGAAAAGATTCCTATTATGTAACTAGAGGAAGTTGTCAACATACTTCTAGGGAATCAAATATAAAACATGCTGTAATCTCTTCATAATGAAAAATTTTGATGAACAGATTACAAGTGGCTAATTTTCCACAATTTCCTGCTAGTGTAAATACAGAAGCAAAGACAGAAACAGAGGAGATGTTCTCATATGTGATCCTGAAGTAGGAGTGTGCATGGGAAGATAAAAGCTACCTGCATTTATGCCAAAGGTAAAGGCACCTGGGCGATTCCTAGATCACTGAAACAACTGGACCATTAAAATGTATGTAGGTGTGTTCCCACAGCTGTGTTTTAAAATCACTCGAAGGTGTATTTATTTCTGCAAACCATCGTTGGTCAAACATCAAACATCTATTCCGTGAGGACTGACCTCAGCCTTGTATTCACTGTATTTCCAGTCTATTCCTTTATTGGGCCACCACTACCTGCAAGGACTTATTGCTCCCTTACAATTTATAGCAGTGATGGTTCACACCAACAAAATGTTTTTCTCCGGCCAAATTTTCATACAAAACTGTGATAGGTAGACTACTGCTGCATTTTAACAACATTCATAAGAAAATGAATTTCACAGAGGATCACTTTACCATAGGAACAGATGGAGTGCCGTTATCCTCCTGGACAGGTGCAGGAACATCAGGTTTTTCAGAGAGCCTTTAGGATAAAAACATGCAATAATGGGTGGGTTTGGTCCTTTGAGCAACACTTTTTAAAGATTTGTTACCTGTATATTAAGTGACATTTTTGCATTACGTAATTCAACGTTGACCTGTGTTTTATAGTTTTTGTTGCTTTTGTGAGTTTGAACTTAACTCAATCTATAAAACATTCAGGGAAGACTCACTCTGAGGCCTATTTAAAAACAAAAAATCAAAACAGTCAGTGGTTTGGTAGATGCCTCAGTCAATAAGAGTGCTTGCTGCCCACACACAACAGCCTTAGTTTGAATGCTCATCAACCACATAAAAAGCTGGGCATGGACACATGCACTTGTAACCCAGTACTGTGGGTGGAAGAGACAGGGTATCATTTGGGCTTGTTGGCTGCTAGAGCTGTTCCAGGTTCAGTCAGAGACCTTATGTCAAGTGGGTAAGTGAGAGAATGACACAAGACACCAATATCCTCCTCTTCCCTTCATGTCTGTACACAGACATATCAAAACGTACAACATAAAACACACACACACACACACACACACACACACACACACACACACACACATCCAGATACACTAGAGGGAGGATGGTGGTTTTTCCATACACTTTGTTCTGATGGTTGCAGTAACTGATGACTTTCTTGTGTGCTCAAAGCACTTAAAGCTCTTATTTCATTCTTCTTCCTCTACCCCTAAAGCACCATGGCCCCTTCGCTGTCAAGAAACTTTTTAGGCATTTTGTGCATTTCATTGTGTGTCATGCTCTCTCCCAAGAAGTTGGTTTGGTAGAACGTGAAGTATACTCTATCTCTAGCATCAAGCTGCCAACCAGCTCAGAAGTCACCACATTTTGGTGCTTTGAAATGCTTTTTGATAGTCTGTTCACAAGCATATGATGAAACTGTCAGGTGACTGTCTTTATGCTCTACAGGTGTTTCTGTTTAATGCTGAGTCTTTATGGGGCAGTGGAGAGCAACACTGTCCTCTCAGCTCTACTCCATCCAAACTACACTCAAGAGCTCCACGTTTCAGCGCTTCTGGTTTGTAAGCTCTGGGCCAGCCACTTTGTTTTCCTACCTGCCACCTCCCTTGGGCTTCACCCCAGTTGTGGAACTCATTGAGGGGACTATTAACCTGCTGTACAGAAGCATATCCATAAGGCCACTCTGAGGCGATCTTCAGCAAAGCCTGGGAGAGTCTTGAACCTTGCCAGTTTACTCACACTCTCTCCAGCAGACAGCTCACCCAAACGTAACAGTGAACCGGATTAAGGTCCTGCAAACTAATATTGTTACATGTACGTGCATGGCATGTGATGTGCAGTGTATTGGTATGTATGTGTGATTTCAGGTACATACACGCCAGTGTGCTGGTGTGGTGACTGGAATACACACATGAGGGTTGACACTCACCTTCAACCTTATTTTTGTGGCTGGGTCTCTCGTTAACAAATGCAAACCCCAGGCTAGGGTATCCATGAAACTTCAGGGGACTCTCTGTCTCCTCCTCCAGTCTCACCATAAGCTCCCCAGGATTACAGATGCACACAAGACCATCAGGCCTCATGTGGATTCTGGGCATCCAAACTCTCATTCCCACACACGCACAGTAAGCACCTTAGCCACTGAATCATTTCCCCAGCCACGGCTCATTAACAGCGTTTCACACTGTACCCGTCATTTCGGTATTGTGGGCTCCACAAATAATTATTCAGCTTTGATTAACAAAAAAATAAAGAAGCTGAAATTGTCTTACACAGAGGAAAACATGGTTACTGAATTTTATAGTCTCTGCATACTCAGTGTATTTTAAAATGCAGACTCTCTTACCCCAGTGGAGTTCTTCGTTTAACTCTTCCACTAGCTGCAAAAGAAAAAGGCAAAATGTGGTATAAGCAACTGTAGAAAATATGGGTATTAAATGCCAAGGCTAATATTTTGTTTCTACTTGACACCAATTCTGGATAACCTTTAAAGTGGATATTGATTTATAAACAATAAATACACGGAGAACTCTTAATTCCCACTTCCTTGTATATTTCAAATACAGAAGATAAATTTATCAAAAGTTACTACTTAAAATAAATTGTTGTGCAAAATTCCTATGATCTTGAGCACTATCAGACAGAGAAACTGGCATCTTAACCAGAATCAACATCACAAACTGAAGTGTTAAAGGGGTAGCACAGTGTTGCTGTTGCTGGATTAGTCTCTGGACTAGTGGTGCCAGGAGAATTGTTAGTGAGTACACACAGAGTACACACATCCTGTAGAGAAGTGAAAAGAGCTTTTTCAAGGATTGAGTTGAACTTGTTCCATTGAAGATGAAAATTCCAGACACAAGGAAGCTCAGTCTACAGTGACGGCTCTTTGCAGCACAGCAGAACATACGAAACACAAACAGACCAAGGACAAAGACCTTTGCAAAGAATTCCCAGCTGCCAGTGTGGCAAAGCATATACACACAGAGGTCAGGGTGTGTACTCTCCTCAACTGCTTCCGAGGAGGATGTTGAAGCCTCTTAGTTCTAGCTCTGCTCTCTCGCTCATGTTCAGTGCAAAGGAGTTCAGCATCAGCTGCTATCGCCTTCCATGGTAAGAGCCATTGGAAAGACCTCTGCAGTAGTTATGCACCCTGAACTCTACCTCCAGGGAGAGAAGCATAGAAGAAACGTGGGGAGAGAGCAGCAATTCCAAGGGAGTAGTACCTCACAGGAAACATTTTTATTTGTTTCCACATTTAAACCTTCTAGTGAGTCAAGCTTTCACTCTATGCTAACAGCTTGCCCTCTACAAAGGAATAAAAACAATTCTTGTTTATTTCAGTTACAGTGTGTAAAACTGGAGTGTAAACTCCTTGGCATTGCCCATGGCTGGGGCGGAGCATTTGTCCCACCAACAAGTGTGCTGAGATTGTGGCTCTATGGTAGAGCCTATGCCTAGCATGTGGGAGGCCTCCATCAACCCTCTTCACCACAAAGAAAATTCCGATGCTGAAATAATGCAGAAGAAACTAACATTACAATAATACTGAATCTTTTTACCTCACCACTTACATGAAGAGAGTCCTTCAGATTCCTCTACACTATTCACTTGTGGGTGTGCTTTCCCAAGGCAAGGCAGGTGTGGAAGAGTCTGTGGTGACTGTTGCTGAAAGCCCAAACCCTGTAGTGTTTCTCCCACTCTTAGAATCTCATCCAGACCTGATGGACCTGTCAGTGCTGTCTACTACAGAACAGTGTTCTTTTCTCAGCCTTCCTCCCACTCTGGCAGATTTTCCTGGAAATTATGTCTTGTAGCATAAAAACCAAGAAGCACCATATCCTACACTAACTGATATAAGTAAAGGGAAAGGTGTTGGCAGTGTAGGCAACGGGGAGAGCGCCAGCCTGGAATGCTTCTGATGGCAGTGTTCAATCCCCAGCACTGCGTACGGAACTCAAAATCCATTCATGTTTTAAAAAGTTATTGATAAGCCTATAATTTCTTATGGCAAGATATATTTGCATTAAATGGCAGCTAATTAAAGATAAATATAAAACCATACATGAACTGTCTAATATGTCTAAATTGAGAAATTATAGAAAGGAAAAAAAAAACAGAAAAAGTTACATTTAGTCCTCAACAAACTTAATGAAAGTAACTGAATACTGTATTTTTTGTTTTCTTTTTACATGATCACATTTTATATATAATGTATTTATTATAAAAATGAAAGAAAAAACCATTTTATAACATGTCAACTTGCCGTCACATGACTATAGATAACACATACTGTGGACTAGATTAGAAATCTTTTTTTTTTGTTTTGTTTTGAGACAGGGTATCTCTGTGTAGTTTTGGTGCCTGTCCTGGATCTCACTCTGTAGACCAGGCTGGCCTCGAACTCACAGAGATCCACCTGGCTCTGCCTCTTGAGTGCTAGGATTAAAGGCTTGCACCACCACTGCCCAGCTTAGAAATATTTTTATTTATATAAAGACACTACATGCATCAGAGACTCATGTTAAATAAACATGTTTCAGACAATATAATTTCAGATTTGAAATTTCTCATAAACGATTACTTAAATAATTCTGAATTCCAAAACATTAGAAGGCATATTCAAAAAGGATATAACTACATTTATATCTGATATCCTTAGTTCCTCCTTTGAAAGAAGAAAGCTTTTTTTTTGTAATTAGGGTAACAGCAGTGGATTATTCACCATCGATCTTACCTGTATAGATTGGAACAGATGTCTTCAGTATGGATTTTAATGGTTGTGATGGTCTTACTCCACTGTGGGATATTTTAAAAAGTGATATTTTAATATCCATATAAAAACATTTACCAAATTCTTTGAATTATTTGTTGTTTGATTTCCTAATATATATTGCATTTGAGATTTACACACAACTTTTAATTTGTCTTTCAAGCGGTTGATTATTTGGTGACACTTTCCTTACAACTTTGCCTCATGTGAAAGAAAGGAAGAATTTAGTTCACAAAAATTAGCCCAACAAAAACACACATAGAGGCACAGTCACAGCCACAGCCACAGATACACACACACACACACACACACACACACACACACACACACACACACA
>CABHPR010153348.1:10811-28479 GCA_902168415.1 Peromyscus melanophrys
ACACACACACACACACACACACACACACACACACACACACACACACACACGAAGGAAGACACTAGTTCCTCCCCAGCCCTTTTTTTGGCTGCAGTAACTGATGGTTTTATATTCACGTGCTCAGTGTCATTAGTGATTCCATTTGTCATGTCATTCTGTGCACTTAGAGCACCACAGCACCTTCTGTCACCATGCTTGGTGGGATTTTCACTGACTGTGATGCTATCTCCCAAGAGGTTGGTTTGTGGACCATGGAATAGATTCCTTCTTCTGCTAGTTAATCTTACAAGCTGCCATGGCCTTGGGTATGTTCAAGCTGTTCCTTAGCAGCCCATTCATGAGTGAATCCTGAAACCACAATCTGCCTGTTTCTATGCCAAACAAGCATTTCTATGAACTTACCAAGATAATAACATGAGCAAACAACGATAAAACTTACTGGATAATTTCAGGTTTTTTGCTGTGGAACTGCTTAGAATTCCCGTAGAATGTAACATGTGGTTTTTGCAAGGTGTGTCCTTAAACAGTTGTAGCTACAGGAACATTATGAATCTGCACTTTGGACATTAGCTGTGACGATTTTGGGATCTTTTAACTTGGAGTAAACAAGCTATTTAATAATGTGTAGCAAACGTTTTATTGATACACATCCCCACTAAAAAAGGTAATGTAACTGTCCTCTAGTATGGAAGGAATCAGTCAAAAGGAACAGAGAACTGGCTTGAAATACAACTTTTAAATGTCTGCCAAACCCAAGTGTCTGAGACAGCAGATCATCAACAGGAATGGGCTTTCAGCTCTATGTTCATGTCCAACCAACAGGGAAGACAAAACCCCCTTTTAGAGAGAGATAAATAACAGTCATCTGTAGTGTGGCTCTCTACGTTCAGATCATCTCTTGAGATTCAGAGACTTCACTGCTGTGCACTCTGGTAGAGGGAAGGCCTGGGGTCTTCCACCGTCCAGGAAAGGGTGCTACATCTGACAAAAAGTGCCTCTGCACGTGGAGACGGTGTCAAAAGAGGAAAGTAATTTGTGGGCTCCCTGTAATACTTTCTGAAAACTCAGAATGATCCCCAATTCTGTAAGCTCTGAGAAAAGATAAAGGCCTCAAACTAGACCTCCTAATGAAGGTCTAGTTCAAAAGCTGATTTCAGAAAGGTTTTGAAAAGGTAAGGAGCATCAAATGGACATCAGTGTGTATGGTTAACACAAGGAGCCTCATTTTCCAATACACAGAGTTGGTACTTGGGAAATGGTGGTTGAGTATAAACCTCATGTCCATATGAACTAAAAAGAATAACTTTTTAGTCTAAAATATAGTGATAATACTGTGGGTACTGTAACACAAAGCAAAAATTCAGTATATAAAATTGTGTCTATCTGAGAGTACATCCAAGAAATAACTTCGTTATTTTTGAATTTCCCTAGGATTAGTGTATTGTTAAACCTTACCTGCAGAAAGGCCTTGGGTCAGTACTGTAATGTACTTCTAAAAATAAAAACAAAATGCATTTTATTACAACTCTAGAAAAATATAACATATAAAAATGATTAGACTCATTGTTAGCATCAATTTCTTCAAGACCAATCTAGAGATTATTCTAGAGAAAATATTCATCTGTAGGCAACTACTTCAGGTAGAATTCTTCCATTTTCTATATATTTCAAATCAAAGAAGACATAAATTTATCAAGCATAATACCTAAAAATAAATACCCATACACAACTGTGATGATCTTAATGAGCTCTCTCAGACTGATGGGGAGCATCATCCTTACCAGTATAAGTATCACCAATTGACTGTGTCACAAAATAGCTTCTTGTGGTTCTTGTTTGACTTTGGGCTAATGATACTAGAAAAAAAGTCTAGACTGGGTGTGGAGGCACACAACTTTAATCCCAACATTTGAGAGTCAAAGGCAGGTGGATCCCTATGATTTCCAGGACAGCCAGAATGTAACAGTGAGACTGTGTCTCAAAAATAAAACAACAAACAAAATAGAGAGCCAAAAAGGAAAAAATATCTATGAGCCTATACATACTTTTTCTTTGGAAAAACAAAGTATCTTGTTCAGCTTTTTAGTTGGAATTGTTCATGTTAGGATGAAAATTCCTACCACTGGGACTAGATGTTGGCTACTGTCCTTTGTATCATAAGGAAACCTCGCAGAAAGAAACAGAAGATGGACAAAGATCTTCACGGAACAGCATGAGTGAGGACAACGTGCTTACTCTCCTCATCCTTCTGAGGGAAGAAGCTCCTCAGCTCTAGCTGTGTTCCCAGCCTTATGTGCAGCTTGAAGGATGCTCATGAAAACATCCATCATCTCTCCTGAAAAGAATGATTGGAAAGATCCCTCCCTTGGTAGTAATGCATCCTGAGCTCTACCTCAGGTGTGAGGGCAGCAGAGAAGCAGCTGTGGGGCTGGAGCAGCAGATTCCATGGGTCATCTTCTGACATGGAGTCATTGTGCATGTTTACATACATGAACTATGAACTCACTCATGCCTTCACTGTACACCTGCACTTTGCTTTTATTTTAATAAAACGTTCATTTTTTGGTCTTGTTTAAATTAAGAGAAACTTAGTGCATCTCCTTAGCATTCCCCATGACTTAGGAAGGGCATTTGTCCCACCAACTAGTGGGCTGTGATTGTGGCTCAGTAGTAAAGTCTATGCTTATCAGGCAGGAGCCCTCAGTCAGTCCTCACCACCACAAATGCCAGGAACAACAAATTTCATACTAAAGTGATACAAAATGTTGCCTGTATTACAATAATATCGACTCTCTTCATCTTACCTCTAGAGAGAAGAAGGTCATTTGGATTCAGTACCTAGTGTGACTGTCAATGGCAAGTTAGGTATAAAGGACACCATGAAACAGTTGCTGATACACAAACTCTGCAGGGTGTCCCTTCCATCACCACAGAGTCTCTCCAGACTCCATGGAAGAGCAGCTAATTCTCTGAAATATAGAACGATGTCATTTTCTCAACTCTCTTTTTGTGTCTATTGTTTTTTCTTTTTCTGGAAACCATGTGTTGCAGCAGGCAAGTGATGTATCATCTTACTCTGATTGGTTTAACAAAAACTAAAGGGAAAAAGTACTAAGGTAGAGTTAATATGTAGGGTGCTTGCCTACAATGCTCACAAAGCCTTGTGTTCAACCCCTAGCACTCCAGAAAACTAAAACCATCAACCAACAAAACAAACAAACAAAAAAGAAAAAAAAGAAAAGAAAGAAGGAAAGGGAAAGAAAAGGAAAACACGTCAGGATTGACAAGTCTTCCTAAAATCTATTACATTCACTATGGCATAACACTTCCATCCTAAAACAGGAGATTATTTAAAAAAAAAAAAAAAACAGAGGGTAGGTGAAAACTCTCTAAATCGAGGAAGAAATTGCAAAGAAATTTAAAAAGTCAGATGGTTTTAATTACATCATTAGGTAAGAAATTAATTAATGAAAGTGATTGTTTATTGAAGTTTTGTTTGTGACACAATTGCATGTTAGTGGTACTGAACTATGGAATCGTGTGCAGTAGAAAACACAAGGCATTTCTTTATGAAAACAAAAGGAAAAGCCATATTTCCAACATTCCAATTTACTACAATGTGACATGGAGGACATGTGCCAGGTTCATAAGTTTTCTTCTCATTTATCCAAAAACAGTACATGTATCAATATTAAAATCAAATAACCAATGTTTTGACAATATATTTTCACAGTTAAAAGTGCTGAGAATAGTAGGAAATGAATATGAAAACCATGTAAACGCATTTATACTTGATTTCCTTAACTCCTTTTGGGGAGCTAAAATCCTTACTCTTACTTATTTTATTCAGGGTAGACAGGACCATATAGAGTAGTTCACTACACAAATCTTACCTTTATTGAACTTGACACGCTTTTTCATTTTGTGTTTTGCCCTCTCTGAAGATGTTCGTTCACTGTGACATATGTTTAAAAGCGATCATTATTTTATTATTTGTATGAAAAACACTTAGCATGTTTTCCAAATTCTTTATTTTTGAGTCCCTAAGATATCTTACATTAGATATTTACAAATAACATTTTATTTTTTGAAACAGGATCTCACTATGGAGCCCAGCTGACTTTACACCTACTATATGAACCATGTTGGCCTTGAAATAACAGAGATATCTCTGTCTCCAGCCTCCCAAGTTCTGGAATTAAAGGCATGAGCAAACAGGCCTGGCCAAATGACTTTGAATTTATTCTTCAGCACTTGATTATGATTAGTGACAGCTGTCCTTCCACCTTTTCTCTTTTGGAAAAATTCAGGCTCCAGTTAAATCACCACCACCACACAGGCATGCACACAGGGACAGGGAGAGGGGGTTCTTCCACATTCTTTGTTCTAATGGCGGCAGTAAGTATATTTTATAGTTCCATGTGTACATGACCAGTTCAATTATTACTCCTAGTTCATCCTTCCTCTCCTGAACCTATAGCACACAGTCCCTTCTCTGTTCTCTGTAGCAGGAATCTTAACAGGTCTTATTAATAAAATCAAACCTGAGGCCAGTTATTAGGGTGAATGCTGGAAGATCAGAGAAGCAGAACAAGCCACAGCCACCTCACCTTGCCAATTCCTCAGCTGATTCTGTTTCCTCAGACTGGAAGCCTCTGAGTCCTCATCCAAATGGATCTCAGCTGAACTGCTGCTCGAAAGCCTGAAGCTTAACCAGCTAAAAGCTTCTAGTTTCTGGTCCTCACGCCTTATATACCTTTCTGCTTTCTGCCATCACTCCTTGGGATTAAAGGCTCACTTTCTGGGATTAAAGGCGTGAGTCACCATGCTTGGCTGTATCCTTGAACAGATGGATTTCTGCCTCTGGAATGCTAGGACTAAAGGCGTGTGCTACCACTGCCTATCCTCTATGTTTAATATTGTGGCTGTTCTCTTCTCTGGCCCCAGATAAGTTTATTAGCGTGCACAATATTTTGGGGAACACAATACCACCACAGTTCTCCCAAGAGATGGACTTGGTGGAACAGGAGAGTAACTCTTGCCTTTACTCTCACAAGCCAACACATGTTTCACAGGCTACAGGTGGCCTTGTATTTGTTGTTGTTGTTGTTACCTGTTTGCTAGTCGATGCCAAACCATCACCAAATGTTGCCGTGTAATGTGAAGTCACAGCCTGTTCCAAAACTCATGGGAGGGGAGCAAGTCTCTCTGTCTCCTTTCCTTCCTGGCTATGGCTAAGCTCTATGTGCCTGGGGTTTGTAGTTGGTGAACTCTGATGCAATAGCTGTGCTTTTCTTGCTTCCATGTTGGGCTTTACCAGTTGTGTGAACCTTCTCTACAGAACCATGTCCAAAGGCTACTGCTGAAGGGATCCCAGCAGAGCCAAAAACCTTGAGTCCTAGTTCTTTATACTCATTGTGGATAACTGTCCCTAACCATGACTGCTGTTTCAGGAGTGTGGGTGCACAGATTACACATCTGACCAACACAGCCTCAAGACATTTCAGACAGGACAGGAAAAAAAAAAAAGAAAAAAAAAAGACTGGCATCTGGTAATAGCATTTAGCTGTCATGATTGTTCAAAAGCCATTTAAAGCAGAGGCAGTGATCAAAGAGACAATATGATTTTTCAAAAACTATGTTGAACATAACATTTTAAAGGAAAATATATAAGAAGCAATGAAAATACTAAAATGATCACAAATTTCACTGTTAAAAATAATTAAAGGTGAAACTTTTCAAAGTAAACAACATTAATGTGGTTTCCTTAACTAGTAGAAAATCACCAATCAAATCAGATTTTGAATGATGAACCGTTGTTTTTAAATGGGAAGCTGAGCCCTGGTGCACACTCTTCTTTTGTTTTGGTTGGAACAGTCCCTTTTCCAGCTCACACTCACCACGTGTCTCTGAGTTGAAGCCAATCTTCCTCCTATCACTTTACTATTCTTTACTTAATTGTCACTCTCAAGAACAGCACTAAGATTGTAAAAAAGAGGAAACATTACCTATTTGACTCAACCTCCAAAGGTACATTTGCACCATTCTGTATTAAAAACTGTGCCATCTGGTGTTTTTCTTCAAACAACGCAAGTTTAAGTGGTGTTAACCCATACTGTAAAGAAAAAAATACACTTTATAAATCAACATGCTTCTCAACTGAAAATTTATCACAGATTCTGCAAACAAAGAACAGATTTGCCTTCATCTTTTGCTGCACGTTCACACACACACAGCTGGCCCCTTCTTTTGACACACCACTGCCCTGTCCAACATTGCCTGTGAGCATCCCTCCTCTCCAGAACTCTCCACAAACACTCACTGGTTCCAAGCTTCTTAGCTCTATGGAGATGTGCCTCAATTGCCCCAACCCCATCATGTGGCATCTAGGTTTGGTGTGCCTTTGTTCAATGAGTGAGCTCAAGTGGCCTCTCTGGAGCAGTTTGTTAATCTGTTTTTCCAAACTTTTTCTTTCCTAAACTGAGAATTATTATCTCCCAACCTGAACAGCATTTCCTATATACATAGACAATTTGAACAAATTAAATAAAAAAATGTCTTCTTGGTATGTTTTCTTCAATGATCAAATTTCCAAATTTGCCTGTGTGCCTGTGACCTTTCTCATTTTCCACTCCAGCCTTATCTCTGAGAGACAAAACCAATCAGTAACTTCTTAATTTCAACAGACTTCTGTTTATTCTACAGACATTTATCTTTAAATTTAATTTATTTTTATTGTGTGTGTGTATATGAAGTATGTGTGTGGACCCAAATCCTTTATTTGTTTAACTTTAAAATTAAGCCCAATTCTAAAACAAAATAGGCTGTGCTGTGTTCCTTTAAACTATGTATAAAAATATAAAAAACATATTTGGAGAAAGATGTTTTACTCTGAACAGATTCATTGAGACTGCTTGAGCTTTGGCATGTAATAGGTGGATCTGAGTATCATTGCTGGAAGTACACTGGGGATGTCGTTGAATGATCTTTACCTCGGTTTTGGCCTCAATGTCTGCGTTGTAATCCAAAAGTTTTCTTACAGTTGTAATGTTGTCCCTTGACACAGCGTGGTGCAGAGCTGTATTGCCACTTATATCCCTCAGGTGGGGATCAGCACCCTGGACCAGTAATATCGAAATACACTCCACATTGTCCCTCTGTGTGGCCTGTGGATATTGTATAAAGAAAGAGATCTTCAATTCAAGAAAGTCAAGATAGATATTTCTAAAATTGCATTGAATAGTTACCCTTAGATCAGACAAATTGCTTAGGTTATGCATATTATCCCTCTCTTTTTGAGACAGGGCCTTCTTAAGTACCCCAGGCTTGCCTAAATTCATAATCTCTCCACCAAAGTTTTTCAAGTGGTAGAATTTCAGGGGTGTGCCACAACACCTAGATATTGAAGTATCTCATCAGTACTAGTTGGTTATTGTAGTGAGGGTGGTTGCTTGTTCATTTGTTTTGCTAACTTGACACAGGCTGAAGACTCCTGGAAAGAGGGATCCTTGCTTGAGGAATTGCCTCTATCAGATTGGACTGTGGGAAAGTCTGTGGAGCATTTTCTTGATTGAGGCTGCTGTGGGAGGGTACATCTTCCTAGAGGTGGTGGCACAACTGGGCAGGTAGTCCCGAGTAGTATAAGAAAGCTGAGCAAGCCTTGGAAAAAGCCATGGAAAAGTAGCATTCCCCCCATGGTCTCTGCTGCAGTTCCTGCCTCTGGCTCCTGATTTGAGCTCCTGCCCTGGTTTCCCTTCATGATGGACTGGACTGTGAGGTGGAATTGTGCACCAAATAAACATTTTCTTTTCTGAGTGGGTTTTGGTCAGTGTTTTATCACAGCAACAAAAAAACAAACAAGGACAAGATCTAATCCAATTCATACCAAAACTGCTGTCCAATAGCTACCTTAATCAAGGGTGTGCAGCCTTCATCATCCCGGATGTCAATAGAGGCCTTTTTAGACAACAACAATTTTACCACGTCTGGATGATTGTGTGCACAGGCGTAATGGAGTGACGTCCTACAAATTGAGAGGACATTTTAGGAAATTACAGATTACCATCTAAAGGCACATTCAACTCTAAATACTAGATAGCAAACTTCATTTCCTTCTAACGTAAGAGAAGTAACTGGAATTTTATCATTTACTTATTTCTCTACTCAAGTGTTCATTTGCTGTGCTAGGGATATAGTGCATGGCCGTCCATTTAAGGTAAGTGCTCTATCACAAATTTCATCCTTCCTCAGAGCAGCCTGTCTGCATAACAGGACACCCAACAGACCGAATTCAGCATGGATTTAAATCCTCCTCTAATTGCTGTTATAAACTAGTTATATATTATTGGTATCCAGTAGGTTGGATTGCAGGCCAGTGCCACTGTGCCTATCTTGCTCTTTATTTCACATTTTAGCATCATTGACATCTCTGCCACTTATAATTCATGATATCTTATGACTATAATTGGCAATATTTTTAACTTTGCTACTACACAAAATAAAAGGTTATCATGCAGTCCACCGTGCCTTATATTAAATATGATACAATCTACAGGCCCATGGGTGGCGCACGCCGGTAGGGTTTGCTGAAGGAGGGGAGGCCGGAGGATCTACGTAACGGCACCAAATGAAAGGATCAATGGCGCTGGTAGTGGAGCTGATTACCAGGGGAAAAGTCACGAGCCACGGCCATGACTACCAGAGTTACAGAGAGCTTTATTGGAAGGAGGGCGGGGATAGGAGAGAGGATAGCCAAGCCTGGAGAGAGAGAGAGATGGCAGGGAGCAGAGCAGAGAACAGAGAGAGAGCAAAGAAGGCGCATGGGGTCTGCATCTGGCTTTTTAAGGCATGCACATAGTCGCTAGCATCCCCTGATGACGTAAGACGCAAGACCCCAAGCTGCACATGTAGAGGATTGAGGGCAGGATCCTAACAGCAATATTTTTTAACTTTGCTACTATACAAAATAAAAGGTTATCATGCAGTCCACTGCACCTTACATTAAATGAAATATGATACAATCCACAGGTCCATGGCAATTCTACAGGCCACTTGTATCTATGTAAATTTTAGCTCTTAAGACTATGAAAGGCAAACAGGTTTAAAATAGCAGTAACAACAATAACAACAAACAAAAATCTAAATCCTCAGTCATCAGTACTTTGAATTTTTTTTATTTCTCAATACTCAAAAATAATGTTTCTATATTGCTGCCAACAGGGACACAGCCTAGTCTTCAGAAAATAGAGTGCCCATGATAATCCAGACACCAAATGGTAGCAAAGCAGGCCATTGTGCTTTGCCTTGCACCCCCAGTGTATCCATGTACTCACACCAAAATTGGGCAAATGTCTCTATAAGGAGATAACCCATTGCATTATAGCTCCCTTGCTTTGATTTTCAAAAAGCTTTAAACCAAAAGAAACTAGAGATTCAAATGAGCATGGTTCATTGTATTCAATATTTAAATTTATAGAATGTAAGGAAAGCTGACTGGGCAGAGAAACAAAGGTTTTAAGAGTGAGAGAATCTTGAGAGATAGTAGAATGTGTTTGCTGTATAGTAGATAACTAAGTTCCATGTGGGGAATAAATGGATTGACAGAATGGACAAATACAGTTGAAAATTCAGTGTTTTTAAAGAATGCGTTTGTTAAGCAAAGAATACTTTGAAAATATAATTTATTGTTCATTATTTGTAGAAAGCTCTCATTTAGAAGACTAAGTAACCACTCAGAACTACAGAAATTATCAAGAAGCATATGGGCTATGGAAAATCTACTGTTGAGTGTCACTGGTTCCCCTTTAGAACACAGTGTGAAATAAGAAATAGGAAAGAAGGGCTGGGGTGATTGGAAGAGCTCAGTTGGTAAAGCACCTGCCATGCAAGCCTGAGGGCCTGAGTTCAGAACCCCCAGCACCTTGAAAATCTAGTAGAGATGTGGGTGAGAGAACCTGCCTCAAAAAATGATGTGTAGGGACCACAAGGTGGTTCATCAGGTGGTGGGACCTGCCAGCAGACATGATGGCCTGAGTTAAACCCCCAGAACCCACAATATGGCAGAACACACAACTCTCAAATATAGCTTTCTTCTGACCTTCATACACTTACCTGCAGGTGTGTGGGGTACATGTGCACACACACACACATACAATTTTTTAATAAAATGAAAAGCAATTGAGGAAGATAATGTCAACCTGTAGCCTTCATGTATATACCAACACACACACACACACACACACACACATACACACACACACACACACACACACAACATGTATACATAGTTCCGGTTAAAAATTTCCTTATATGATCCCTCAGCAAACATGGGTCCCATTGATGTAAGATTTCTTGGTGATTCTTTCTTTGGCTTAAAGTTGACATTTTATGTGAAAATTTATCTCATGTTACAATTTTCTGTGTTGTATATAACATAGTACTAAAAACATATACATTAAGGGCTGGAGAGATGGCTTGGTGTTTACAAGCTCTAGTTTTACTTGTAGAGGACCTGGGTTAGATTTCTAGCATCCACGGCTGTCTGTAACTCCAGTTCCAGGAGACCCAACACCTTCTGATGCATGTAGTGCATTGGAAATATATGCAGGCAAAACACTCATATATATAAATCTAAAAAAATTTTTAAGTATACACATAAAAATAAAATGTATGTAGTTTCATTAGTTAAATCGCTTTAAAGCGCCCAATAAAGTGCTCTAAAAGAGACAATGTAAAAGGCTTTGTAAATTAACTGAAGTTCTTTGTTTTGCTTCTCTTAAAGAAGGCCTGTGAGCTATCCTTCCAAGGTGTGCTGGTCCCAGATGCCTAGAAGCCTAAAGCAGGCACAAACCCCACTGGGCTCAGTCCTGGAAGGTGTGTTTCTCCTTAGTTGGCCCTGACTGTCGCCAACAGTTCCTGTCCCTCCTGGCCCTCTCTCTTCCCCGGGCCCCATTATTACCTGTGCCTTGTGTCGTATTCATTCACGTGGTGTTGGTGGCAGTCGATAAATCGCTCTACTGAAATCAGGTCCCCCACGCCGGCCGCCCTTTGGATTTCCCCGACAGGGTCATATCCGATCGAGTAGAGGGGAAATTTCGGTTGTCGTTTGCGACACGAGCACCCATGACCCAGGCATGAGGGCCACAGGCGGCTGTACCAGCGAGCCCTCTTTGGGGCTTGAATAGTAAGGGCGTCGTAGTCTATGTCTTCCTGCATGTTGAGCCTTAAGGCTCCGCAGGCCCTCCCTGCCCCCCCCCCCCGGCCCTCCCCTTTAGCCACCCAAACCCTCCCAAACCCTAAAGTAAAAAAAAAAATAGAACACTGGTACACTAAAAATTGGAAATACTGTTAAAGTCTCGCCACTGACACACAGGACCGTCCTGCTAGCGCAGGTCCTTGGTTCAGTGTGAGCCAAACTCTGCTTTACCCTTAGCAACACAGCTGCCCTGGCATTGTGATGCGCTGTGAGCACACAATGGTGCTCAGCAGCTGTGAACCATGCGCGCGCGGGCTCCGCCCGTGCCCATGTCAGACTCCAGTGGCAAAAGCCTACCACGCTCAGCCCCTGTGCAAAGCACTGTCAATTGGAATTTGGGGGTAGAGCTACCTGCAGGGCCTCCAAAGCAAAACACTGGGGGATGGGTTAGGTCCTTACAGTCCTGTAGCCATGAGAAAATACCTCCCCAAGACTGGCCTGATGGAGCTAGAAAAAAATTCATCCTGAGGGGGCCAACCCAGACCCAAAAAGACAAATATTGTTTGTTTGTTTGTTTTTGTTTGCTTCGTTTTTCGAGACATGGTTTCTCTGTGTAGCTTTGCGCCTTTCCTGGAACTCACTCTGTAGCCCAGGCTGGCCTCGAACTCACAGAGATCCGCCTGCCTCTGCCTCCGGAGTGCTAGGATTAAAGGCGGTGTGCCACCACTGCCCGGCTTGGTTTTTTTTTTTTTGTTTGTTTGTTTGTTTGTTTTGTTTTCTTTAAAGATTCTGATATGGGAACTACAATCTGAATAACCACAGAGGTTTGGTACCTGGTAAGGGACCAGAAGGGAGGAGAGTATCTCTCAAGGAAGGGGAAAGTCTGTAGTGTTATGAAGATATACATGAACACTAGATTAGGAGGGTTTAATGAGAGGAGGACGGGAGAGAAAGATAAAGGAGGGAATATGGGCAGGGACAATCAACACTGCAGACCCTTTGGAAAACTATATGGAAACTGACTACCCCAGAAGCTTCCTATACATATGTGAAAGGAATCTAAACGGGCTCAAACCATAACAGGTTTGACAAGGCTCCAATTAGACATCTTATGCCACCATCTTAAACCTCCTGTGCCAGGAACAGGGTACAGCCTGTTGAGTCCTTAACCAAAGGGACCCACAGAAACCCCCAAATAGCACGGGGTATTTCCAAGGCTGTTGGTGGCTCTGCACAACCTGATGTTAAGGTCTTGTTTCTCAAGGTAACACTTCTGTCATTGAACATGGAGAAGTTGAGCAGATGTCTAACAAGATTCTTCACCCACTAACCAGACTTCATGGCACTGGAAGGTACTCTGTACACTACTGGAGGAGAAAGGTAATCCTCAATATCTCTCAGCTACAAACCCTGTGACCCACAACAGCACCCACATAGAAGCTCACAACCATCTGTAAATTCAGTTTTAGGGGATCCAGCACCCTCTTGTATCTTCACAGGCACCAGACATGCACACAGTGTACAATATGCATGCAGGCAAAACATAATACACATGAAATAAATGTAATCTTTCAATAATAGTGGAATACGCTTATCTAGTAAGTTCCCTCTATTAAAGGATACAATCTAGTAGGGTTTTCTTAGTATGTTCTTAAAGGTATGCAACCATCACCCTATTTGATTGTAGAACATTTTTGTCATTGGAGAAGAAACCATTTATTCACTAGCAGTTACTCTTCGTTCCTCCAGACCTCACCCCCTATCAGCTACCAATCAATCTAACTTTCTGCTTCAGGTTTCTCATTCTGGGTATTTAAAAGAAATCAAACCATCTAATAGGGAACTGTCCCATTCTTCTGTCATTTCGCTTCTTTCACTGAGTTTAACGTCTGTCATGTTTATTCACGTTATAGGATGCAGCAGTACTCTACCCCTTTTCATGGCTAGACACTTGACCATTGTATTAACACAGCACCCTGTGTTTATCCATTCATCAAGCAGTAGGTATTTGGGGTTTCTACCTTTTCTCTATTATAAATGCTGTGCATACTCTGATGCTAGTGGCTGCATCATTTTATAGCTACAGTTCCAGCAGTAATGTAGCAGGTTCCTGTACCTCGGTTCCTTTACACTCTCGTATGTGCCCCAGCACCTGTACATGCTAGACAAGTGCTCTACCCCTGACCTCTGTCCTCCGCATGCAACATGTACATTTCAGTTTTTCTTTTTTTTCCCCATTATTTTACAATGATTACATGTTGAAGTGACAATTACATTAAATGAAAGTAAAATACTAGCAAAATTAATTTCACTTGCTTAGTTTTACATTTAACATAATTTATAAAGATATTTAAAATTCAAAATATGCAGCCAGAAGTGGTTGTACATTTCCTATAATCCTAGCACTCAGTGGGTAGAGGCAGAACCATCTGTTCAAGGCCATCTGCACTTAAATTTGAGACCAGTCAGGGATACATGAGATCCTGCCTTAAAAAACAAAACAACAACAACAACAAACAAACAAAAACAACAACCAAACAAACAAAAAACAAAATCCCCACAAATTAATCCCCCCAATCAGCATATAGTTGATTTTATATCTCTACTAATTAGAGGTTGACAAGAGCCATAAACCTAAGCAACCCTTGACACACATGCTGCCATATCTGGGCTTCTCTCCTCTTTTCTTAGATCTAGGCCTTGCTTAAGTCTCCATAGCACCAGAACCTCTTCTCACAAATACCAGAACCTCTTCTCAGATATCAGGTGAATGAGCTGCAGTTAGGCAATTCCTAAACATTCTCTGCTGGCCAAACAGCCCACAATTAAGTCCCTTCCTGCTTGCAACCCCCATAATTAAGTTCCTTCCTGCTTGCAACCCCCATAATTAAGTCCCTTCCTGCTTGTAACCCCTTTGCCTACCTATATATGCCTTAAGAGAAAAAATAAAATTTTGGAGCTTGATCAGACATCCTGTCTTGCTCTCATTCTTTGTGTCTCTTGTTCCTCTTATTCGCCGGCCCTCCCTTTAGGTCTCCCTTGAGGACCCCGCTGGCTGGGGCAGAGGTGGCATGCAGTTTTGTAGTATAGAATGCTTAAGATTCAAACTTATTCTGAGGCACAATAGAGCCCACCCTACTTTTTCTTTTTCCTTTTTTCTTTTTCTTTTTTTTTCCGGTTTTTTTTTTTTTTTTTGAGATAGAGTTTCTCTGTGTAGCTTTGGAGCCTTTCCTGGAACTCACTCTATAGCCCAGGCTGGCTTCAAACTCAGAGAGATCCGCCTGCCTCTGCCTCCCGAGTACTGGGATTAAAGGCGTGCGCCACTACTGTGTGGCCCTCCACCCTACTTGTTAACCACCCCTCTCCTGTTTATCTATCCAGAGGCTGATTTTTCCCTCTGCTTGGCTTCAAACTGAGGGTGAGAGTATAACGAGATGTCTGAAAGGCCCTCCCTATGCAAAAAGCAAATCAGGCAAATAATTTGTATGTGTGGCAAGCCTATTTTCTGAGGCCTTCACACTGTCTCCCCGCCCTCTCACAACCCTTTCCAGGAAGAGATCAAACACCACCATTCACAGCTTCTCAGTGAGTTACTTAGTTTGGCGATCTGTACCATCTTGGGCATTTTTGTTCTCTATTTAATCTCAACGACCACAGTGAAAGGTGGAGAGTGGAGCCCTGGGAGGAGGCAAAGGATCTATGGGACCTCAAGTTTACAACCCAGACCCAACACTCTGGTTCCACTCCAGTTTTGCCCACAACTCCTGTTTCTGTTTCTCTAAGAAATACCACTGTGGTCCTCCTTTTCCATCTTCTAATTGACACAGGGTGAAAAAGGTGACCTGGGTATGATGGGCTTGCCAGGGTCAAGAGGACCAATGGGCTCTAAGGTCAGTGTGTGGTCCAGATGGACGTTTCCAGGCCTTCTCACTAAGACTGGGGAGCGGCAGTTGTCTACAAAGATGGGGAGGGCAAGACTGGGGGGCTGTCACCCTGTGCTGGGGAGCCCTTTGGGGGACATCATGCCCTGGGGTGCAGGGATCCTGTTCCCTTTGTTCTCTTTGGCTATCAGGGTTTTGCCTCCAGATTAGGGTTTTGAGGGCTGAGAAAAGCTACATTGTTTTTAGGCCTAGTATAAACACAAGCCTCCAGGACATCTTCCTGTCCCCCCCCCCCCCCACATGCCCCTTAAAACTCACAGCAGAGTGCAGAGACCCAAGCAGCAGTCCTTCCATTCTTACTGCCCACCTGGCTGTCTTGGAGACTGACTATAAACAGTCTGCTTTCTTTTAGGGCTCACCTGGATCCAGAGGGGAAAAGGTCAGTCCTTGTCTCTCGTGGCATCCCAGATCTTGGTCTGGGCATAGCTCTGGAGTTGGAGGTGGGTGGAAGACAGGCCCAGCTCTCTCTTCAGATATCAAGTGCAGCCATCATTCCCAGCTACTCCTCTGTCCTTCATTGTGTATGGGCTGAGACAGAAGAGCTGCCTCCTGAGGCAGGGCAATTCTGGTTAAAAAAAAAAAAAAAAAAAAAAAAAAAAAAAAAACCTCCCAGTGAGGCTCCTGCCCCCAACAGGGACCGGGGAAACTAATGAGAGCCAAGTAGGGAGTTTTCCTAAGTCAGGGTGCTGGAAGAGGGGACTTAGCCTTAGGCCAGGTTTCTATCACACAGCTTTCTCTTCTACCAAAATAAAACAAACACCAACAGGCACCTGCGGACACACGCCCTGTGTGATGAGAGGATCTGAGACCCAGGACTTTCTTTGTTTCCCTTTATTAACTAACATTAAGAGGTCTTAGGGGTGCTGGGCACGCCTTTAATCCTAGCACTCAGGAGGCAGAGCCAGGTGGATCTCTGAATTCCAGCCGCAACCCCTCCCCCCCACCCACCCAGCGAGATCCAGGACAGGCACCAAAACTACACAGAGAAACCCTGTCTCAAAAAATGAAATAAAACAAACAAACAAACAAACAAACAAACAAACAAACAAACAAACAAAGAGGTCTTAGGGAGTCTAACCAGAAAGCAAGCCTTTACTGGGCAAGCTACCTATTATCTGAGCCCCCAGAGCTTTGCAAAAATGAGGGTGTTGGCCTAGGGAGTTTATCAGTTTGAAATGCTCCTATCCCTCCCCCCTCCACACACACATAAGTGCAATATTAGTGCATTGACCCTCTCTTTTGGTTTCCTCCTAGGGATCCCGAGGTGAAAGGGGTGACTTGGGTCCCAAAGGAGAAAAGGTAATGGCAAATCTGTACAAGTGATGTGCTGCAATAGAAAAGGGAGCTCCCCCACCTGTGGATTGAGGGATAGCCATCATAGAAATGGCTGACCAAATCTATTCACAGCCAGTTCCAAGTGGCATTTCAAAACAGTCACAGTATTTGTTGTTCTTTTCACAGGGTTTCCCTGGATTTCCTGGAATGCTGGGGCAGAAAGTAAGTGTCTAGAAGTAGAGATGACAGACCCCAGGTCCTCCAAACAGCAAATGGAGCCTCCTTTTGGTCCTTCAGGCAGAACATTGATTTTAACTGTGGAAAGTTCCTATTTGAGATGGGGACCAAGTTGTCTTACCCACTGGAAGAGGGTACCAGGGAGGTCTGAGGTCAACCTCCAGTTTAGTGGGAAAGACTGTTTTCACTCCCTCCATACACACACCATGGAGAGACGTCTCTCTTTGCTTCTTCTACCTCCTGGCGCTCAAGGCAAGATTCAAAAGCTGGAAGTTTTGTGAGGAGTACCTCCTATCTCCTATCTGAGCCACAATGGTCAAGACTCCTCACATCCCTCACACCCTGGAGCAAATTAGAGATTTGTTTGATTTAGTTTCACTGCTGCCTAAACACTCAATACAGTCTTGAAGGGTGGCAAACACTGTTGGAGGGACACAGGATTATATTAAATAGGTGACAACTATTTTATTTAACTAGCAAGATATTTAGTATCTCACCTGGGACAGACCCAATTTTAAAAGGAGACAGTTTTAGGTGTTAAAGAAAAACCATTCAGGGCTGGAGAGATGGCTCAGTGGTTAAGATCACTGGCTGCTCTTCCAGAGGACCTGAGTTCAATTCCCAGCACCCACATGGTGACTCACAACCATCTGTTATGAGATCTGGTGCCCTCTCCTGGCATGCAGGTATACATGCAGGAAGAACATTGCACACATAATAAATAAATAAATCCTTAAAAAAATCATTCAGTAAATAACCATGGAGTGATCTATTGACAGAACAAAGATTGTGAAGGTGGCAATAGACTGACAGATTTGGGGACACTTTTACTTAGGTTTAGGATCTAGAGTAAGGCTGGGCGTTGGATGAGGGAAGATGCCATAGTGCTGTGGGATGTTCTGTATGGCAAATGTGTTGTTAATAAAACACTGATTGGCCAGTGGCTAGGCAGGAAGTATAGGCGGGACTAACAGAGAGAATAAAAAGAGCAGGAAGGTGGAAGGAGAGGCTGCCAGACGCT